>OY757314.1:87981963-88275843 GCA_963583905.1 Stenurella melanura
GTGAAACCAAAAAATGCGATGCAAGAGAGTGTAGTCACAAAACAAATACTAGAAGAAAATATTTGTCCAGGTTCACTAGGAATAGGTGTATCTAGAGTAAAATATGAGAAGGCGGAGTGGCAATAAGTTGTGGAAATCAAGCTGATATTGATAATATAAGTAAAAATGTAGTGGAAAAATTAGGTCAAGACTATGAAATAAAAGTTCCACAGAAAAAAAATCCGAAAATTACAGTATTCAATATAGATAAAAAACTTCTAGAGGACGAGGAAGATCTTAAGGAAAAAATAATTTTACAGAATATAATTACAACAGACCCTCAAGAGCGAGAAATAAGAGTTGTATATGAATATGAAACAAAAAAAGGAAATACAAATATTATACTACAGGTGGACTCAAAAACATATAGTCAAATACAAAGAAAAAATAGACTTTACATTAGTTGGAGAACCTATTATTACTCTGACTATATAAACATAGTGCAGTGTTATAAATGCTGGAAATTTGGACATATGGCAAAGGAATGTAAAAATGAAAAAAATATTTGTCCGAAATGCACCGAGGAACATACGATCAGAGAATGTAAAGCTGAAAGAGAAATGTGTGTGAACTGTAAACATGCATCGGAAATATTAAAGATACCAAACATTAACTACAATCATACTGCATATAATAAGGAATGTGAAGCTTATAAAAGAATTTTCAATCAGTTACAACAAAAAGTGAATTACCCAGACGTTTACCAAAGTAGAGACGCATAGCAACCAAATCATACAATATTGTATCTAAATATCCAAGGCCTACCTAGTAATAAAACACAATTAACATGGATAATGTCAGAATGGAAACCAGTTATAGTATGTCTATCAGAAACTCACGTAACTAGAGACTTTCTAAAACAGGAAATAGATATAGAGGGTTATAACTCAGTGTGTGCATATTCCGAAAGTAAACATACCGGAGGTACAATAATCTATATAAGACAAGGATATAAATATAAAGAAATACTAAATCAATCTGATAACATGAATATGTGGGTAGTTGGAATTGAACTAATGGTAAATAGAACAAAATTCTATATACATAGCCTCTACCATTCTCCCAGTGCAAGCGATGCTAAATTCCTAGAACAACTAGAAGACCTTCTAGAAGAATGTATAAGTAAAAATGGGCTACTGATTTGTATAGGAGACTTTAACATTAACATGGCAAAAGATACATATTATTCAAAAAAATTAGAAACAAACATAAAAAATCATGGGTTGTACCAAGTATCAAATAAATTTACTCGAGTTACAGGAGAAAGTGCTTCAATAATAGATTTAATAATTACAAATGATAAAGAACTTAAATATGACCTACATTCAACACCAAAAATAAGTGATCATAGCATTATTTCGATTCAAATAGAACAAAAACAAAACATTGAACCAAGTAAGATGCTGATAAGAAATTATGAGAATATAAATGAGACTGAATTTCAACTAGATTTAATGGAAGAAAAATGGTTAACAAATTGCACAAACACAAACATATTGGCTGAAAGACTTGTAAATACACTTACTATAGTACTAGACAAACATGCACCAGCAGAAGAAAGAATAGTAAATAGTAAATGTGGTAATAAAACGTGGTGGACCAAAGAAATCAACCAAGAAATGAAGGAAAGAGATAAATTGTATAAGAAAGCAATGATAACAAACTCTGAAATAGACTGGAAGAACTTTAAACAGCACAGAAATCGAGTAGGAACATTAATACGACTTCAAAAACAAAAATATTATGCAGAAAAAATAGACGAAGTAAAAAATTAACCAACTGAAATGTGGAAAACATTGAAACAACTTATAAAAGATAAACGAAGTATAGCAACCCGAAACATGGAATAATGTTTGGTGATGAATTAATCAAAGATAACGAGTTAATCACTGAAAAATTTAATACATTCTTTATAGACAGCATAGACCAGATATCAACTAATATAAATCGAAATAAGACTGATGAAGAAATTATAAGAAACATAGAGAATGTAAATTGTAAGATGGAAACTTTTAAACAGCTACAGATGGGAGAATTAAGAAAATATGTTAAGCAATTAAAAAATAAACAAAGTAGTGTTGATGGCATTAACACAAAAATATTAAAAATTTCGTTTGAAGCAATAGGTGATAGATATCTTCAACTGATAAATAACAGTCTGAGTACAGGGACATTTCCTAAAACTTGGAAAAGAACTACTGTTATACCTATTGAAAAGTTAGTTAACACCATACGATGTGAAGAATTCCGACCTATTAACACAGTCCCAGTGTATGAAAAATTATTAGAAGTAGTTGTCAATGAACAAGTTGTGGATTATATAGAACAAAATAATATATTAACTAAGTTTCAAGCTGGATTTAGGAAAAAAAAACTCTTGTGAGAGTGCATTACAAACAATCTTATACAATTGGAAAAGTGCTTTGGAACAAAAATTAATTATTGGTGTTGTGTTTTTAGACTTCCATCGAGCATTTGAGACAATTAATAGGCAATTACTGATTAAAAAATTAGTAAAGTATGGTTTTGGACCAGTTGTAATCCAATGGATGGAAGACTATTTGAATAACCGGACTCAAGTGACAAAATTTAATGGATGTATTTCTTCACCAAGGCAAACTACATATGGGGTACCACAAGGAACGGTCCTAGGTCCGAACTTATTTGTAGTATATATAAATGACATAGTGAAAGTTTTTAAAAAATGTAAAATTCAACTTTTTGCAGATGATACTCTGGTATATGTTATAGGTGATAATGTTAATATGATAATCGATATATTGAACAATGAATTAAAAAATCTTGAACTTTGGCTAAACAATAATAGTTTAAAATTAAACTTAGACAAGACTAAATTAATGATAATAAAAAGTAAATACAATGTAGCAAATACAACACATCATCAAAATGTAATGATAGGAAATAGTAAAATAGAACAAGTTAGCGAAATCAAATATTTGGGAGTAATAATAGATGAGAATTTATCATTTTCAAATCATGCTACATACATTACTAACAAAATTGCAAGAAAAGCCAACTTATTAGGAAGAATCGGTAAGGATCTCTCGATAGGGTCTAAAACAACAATATATAAAACAATAATCCTACCGCATTTAAATTTTTGCTCAACAATTTTGTTTCTACTGAATAATTCAGAAATAAACGTACTGCAAAAAAAACAAAATCAAATTCTACGTGTTATCTTGGGTTGTAACAAATACACAGGAATAAAACTGATGCTAGATACTGTTAATTTTTTGAGTGTAAGGCAAACAATTATGCTTAATACTATGACATTTATATATAAATTGTTGCATGGTAAGCTACCACAACATTTATATGATTACTGTACTCTTGTTAAAGATATACATAAATATAACACACGATCAAGAGAAATTTTTTATATTGGAACTGTAAATAACACATATAGTCAGAATAATTTATATCATAAGGGGTTGAAACAATATAATGATTTGCCATTGCATATAAAAAACTGTAGTAGTGTTGACAAATTTTAAGTAAATTGTAAAAAACATATAAGACTGAATGTAAATATTTAATTAAGTAATAAATAGGTAACTTAGGTAATTTATGATATGATATGATAGTAATGATTTTTAAATTAGTTTATAGTTTATAGTTTATAAATATTTATTGCCACTTTGTTAGCATTTTGCTATTAATAAAGATTATTATTATTATTATTATTAAAACACCAGGACCACGAGCCGATATCCAAGACCACATATTAACGAAAAATCTACCACTTTTGTCATTGTTAGATATATACTTCTCAGCGAATCGAGTATTCGGAGGTCGATAAACACAAATACGACCGCTGTGTGTAGACTGGAAAGTTTTTTCATCTGTATGTAAGATTACATTGCTCCAAAAATTTATATCATGCATTAAAAAGTTAAGCGCAAATCCCAGTCAGGCTTCTTTATGTTAAGCTTTAAGTAGGTATGTGCTGCTGGAAGACAGCGTAGCTCCGATTCTCTTACTCACCAGCGACTAGTACTACTCGATCCAGGAAAATTAGTTTCCTCAGTATAACAAAAGTCAAATTAAGGGAGCCAAGTCCGGCCCTGGCTCATAGAACCACCGTATTTTCTTACTTCTGATTTTTGTAACATTTTAAGGGTCGAGATTTTAGTACAATAAAATACTGGTCATAGAAACATCTGTTTTATCTTGCAAACTTTAGAGCCCAGGAAACATGCTTTGTTAACTTTACTCTTTATTAGGTAGTCAACGTTAGCCACTTGGAAACAATAAATAACCATCCAAATTATTTTATGTCCAATTCTCTTTTCTTAGTCGAACTTGTTAAATACGGCCTCGCCGGGTGGTCTAGTGAGATTTTCAGGACTAAAGCAGTTGATAGAGGCTTCCAGGAACCTATGTAATAGACCATAAGATAGATAGACCACTTAAGGCAGATTTTTTCCCCCATACAAAAGCAAAGTAAGGAACAAAAGGGGTTTTTTTCATCTGTTTTAGTGGAAATAAAATGTTCAGATAGGCCATATGATAAATACCATGGTCCGTTAGGTAATTTCAAATGCGTACGGTTTAAAGTAAACAAGATCCTAATTGGTCGAGGGTTTAAAGTTTACTGCCCACTTTGGAAACGTATTATTTCGATGTAGAGATTATCTTCACTCTTGGCTTAAGGTCTGTTCGGTCATCATCTACCTACAGGGTATAGTAAATTCTAGTTTTGCACAACTTTTTCACTTTTAAAGTTAAGTACATTTGTTCAGTATTTTGCCGGTTTTAATAAGTAGAAAATTAATGTGTTGTAAGTGAACTAAGAATATTCGGTCGCGATTCAGTTAAAGTTTTGAACTTGCCGCGGACCATTTCATTTCTTAATATATTGTAATTACTGGTTGTTAATTTATTTAATCGTTAAATGTTTGTGATTCATTCTCATTTGTTTTCATTTTTTTTCTGTAAATATAGTGGTTTAAGTGTTTTGAGAAATCACGCGTTTTATTTACTTGTTATGAAATTAAGTTCATTTTATATTCAGTAAAGTTTGTTTGTGAAGTAACCTGGTTGATGGACACCAAAAAGGATAAACTCACCTAGAAAGCAAAGGGTAAGCACAGTTTTGTTTTCGATGGATATACTATGATATCGACGTAGTCTGCAAAGTGATTGGGACACTCCGTACTATACCAATGGTAATGTCTGATTAAATCATGTAATTAGGGGAATAAAACCCCTGTTATTACATCAGCAGCCGGAATTACTTAGTGAGATGGATTTTCTACTAATTTATTTACCAATTGCAAATTTTACTGTTGAGTTGATATCCTTCGTCGCCCTGATCCAAGATTTCTACTAATTTACTGTTTATTCACTTTTTAACTAGATTTTAGAAAAAATACGTTATAAGACTTGTCCTATCTTTTTTGCTCACGACAGTACCATCTAGGCAACATCTTAAAAACGTCACTAACTATCTATACCGTAGCTTGGATTTGAACCCGGGATTCCGTGGTGTAATACATTAGCAGCCAATAAATTTAGCAGTTAGCATATTATCAACATATTTATAAAGTAATTCATGGTGTTTCAAAACATTTTTCAGCCTATAGTTGTAAAGTTATTATTTTAATTGTAGTACTAATAATATAAAGCAATGTATTTTAAATCACTCTTAAGTTAGACTTTAGTTCCTACTACATCTGCTCACATTACTTTGCGTTTTCCATTTTTAAATTGATAGTTATCATTCATTGTAAAATATTTAGTTTTAAGTTTTTACTCTGTACTGTATACATGCTTATTTGTATATTTCCTGCCCTGTAATTGGATGCACATCTGTCTGGGCAGCTGTATTCATAAAATAAAACAAATAAATAAATAAAGTTATGAGACACTATATGTTTGAACACATTTTTAAAATTTGCTCCTAAAGCCAGTGCCTCTTCACAATAAAACAAACCTTTACCTTTTACCAGGTTTAAAGTTAATTAAGTCAACTAACAACTTTATAACTAATCAGTCATCCAATTCTTGGCACATATAATACAACATGCTAAAATTATATAGTAAATTAGGATTGTTAGGAAACCTAAGAATCGGAAAAACGGTATCGAAACTGAACCCAAAAATACTCGCCATGATTTCATGGAAGTGTAAAACAAATAAATGCAGATAAAGCAATAAGTTCAATTTAAGTGTGTAAAGGGCACTGTGGTTGTTAGAAAGTGGGCAGTGTGTATTCTATATTTTTGTAAATAAGCATTACACCTGTGTCATGCAATATTTAAGATATATTTGAAACATCCGGTATATTTTTTTAGTGAAGAATATGTCATTTGATGAAGTATGATATTATTGTTTAAATGAAACATGTTCCACTTAAGAACAACAGAAATTATCAGTCGGCAGAAACGTAGCGCATTCACCGAGGCTACTTAGTAAATAGGGGGACGTGCTAAATTGCAAAAACGGTAACATCTGTGTGAAAATAGTATTCTAAAGTTAGTTAGGTTTGAAGTCTTTGCAGTTAAAGTCAATACAGTTGCTGTATGGTCCAACTCCCCTCCTGGGGGTGGCTTCCCAGAAGGGATAAAATGTAAGTACAACCTTGATTTATATTTGTTTCTTTGCCAATAAACTTGTATCTTGTTTTCAACCATCATGTTTCATTTATACAGTATTCATTTAAAAACCCCATTTTCCTCGAGACATATGTGGTGGAGGCGCCTCAAAAACAACACCCTTTAAAACATGTTTATATGAATTGTTTGATCTATTCTTTTATTTGAGGATACTTAACAATCAGTAGAGGAATGCTTAAATCTATAATAAAAAATGTATATTACCTTGCTCTCATACCCAGTCAGAAAACCCAGCTCTCTGGATACATTCAGGACAGTATCTCTATCAGAATCACAGGCAGCTTTGAGAATTTTAACATACTTGTCCATAAATTCTCGTGAATATTCACGACTAGCACCAAAATCCAACAACATAATCTAATAAAATATCAACGTTATCTGTGAATTCAGTATCTATTACTGGAAACGATTAACTTACCTGTTTTTTAGCAGGATTATACAAAAAATTCGCCCAATTCGGATCAGTTTGCATATATCTAAATTTGAGTATCTCAAGTAAACAGAGTTCCAATATTTTTTCCCCAATAAACTCTCGATGCTCCAAATCCAAATCAAAACACTGATCTACTGGACTACCATCTAATAACTCAGTGGTGAATACTTGCTTAGTAGATAAATCATCTAAAATAATATTCAGTATGAATTTTTATAATTTTATTAAATTACTTAATTTGACAGTATTCTTCATGCAAAGATTATTTAGCTACATTTCATAATATATGAGTCTGCACACATCAGGGTCACTATGAAGAGGCAGATCTAGTGTATTTCTTAATAGCAAAGTATACCTCTGGAGACGCAGTTTCCACAAACACTAAACTCTTAATACAACACTTGATGCACACCATGTGGGAGATGATTAAAAAATCAGTTCCCAATGATGCTAATATGGTTATTGAAATGTGCTTGGAGTGTTAATATTCCAGTGATGTGTTCAAGAGTTTTGGTGTTTAGTGAAACTACATCTCCAGAGGCAGTGTAACACAGAAATTCCAGTCCCCTTCAGGAATGGCAAGTATGTTATTAGGCGATATTTATGAAATTCATACGTAAAAATCTTTAATAACATGTAACACATACTTAGCTCATAAAAATAACTAATATTAAATGTGGAAGACTATTTCTTTTCGATCATTTTTTATGTCTTGAATGAGAATATTAGAACTAAAGGGTTTTGGTTTTAATTTCCAAACTCTGAGTTTAAGCAAGATATCTCCGGTTTAAAATAAATAAAAGATTTCCAGTGATAAATATGTAGAACTATATATCTTTTACTTCAGCACTTATCGTTTTTATTTAAAAGGTGGTGAAACTGATTTTTCATGTTATTTGTCTAACAAATGAAATTATTAAAGTGCAAAGAAAAAAATTTAAAAATAATCGTTTATGTTTAAATTAGTTTTATAAAATGTTATGTTTACAATACATAAATACATTTATTATATCTATTTTTTGGTTTCAAGTGCCAATTATTACACCTATTTTATTTAATCAAATAGAAATATAGTATAATTAATCAAAATTTGTAATAACGATCACAGAAAAAAATGTCTGTATATATAGAAATTAATTTCATAACGGGCTGAATTTAAATATCAACTAAAAAATGTCTGCGTGTGTGCAAATTGTTTCTTGTAAACACGATAACCTGATTTAAATTTTTGAATTCAAATTTGGAACCGATGTAAAACAGCATGGTAAAATATTAAAATTGATCTATATCCGCGATACAGCATACTCGTCAGAAGCGTGTAAACTGTCATAATTTTTTTATTTACATATTTAATGTCAACCTATTTCTACTACTAATGCCAATCACAAACACCAGGAGATGAGCTACCCCCACGTAAAGTTGTATATTATCTTCTATGTATGCGCTGATATACAAGCCATTAGAAGGTGGAGCGAGAACTCTCTACTTCCCTGGAGAGAGTCATCCGTCCAAGTACTCACTGTGCTCCGAATTGTTTAACCTTTTGTATCGAGGTACAAGTATAGCCAATACTCATCTATCATGTTTTATATAAACGGTTTTATTATAATTTCAGAGGTAAATATTATTAAGGTCTTTGATTATGCACATAGAAATGAGATATATAAGATATCTAATATGCAATATACAATGTTTTCCTCAGGTTTGAATCAACTTTATGTAGACTAATATATCAATTTTACTTCACAACGTTATTAAAGGGTTTTTAAAGACTATTATGAGTAATACTAATTAAACAAGATAAACGCTCGTACATATGAAATTTTGATTTAAAATTTAGAGTATAATATGTCAAATAGCATGATAGTATACTCTCTACTGCGACTGAGTTAGATCCGGCATACAGGATGATTTCCAGGGGCATATAAACCATTGTTTCATATTGATTTACTATAATTTTGAATCAAAGTGCTACTAGGTTTTTTTATTGTGCCCACAAAAATACAAATGTGTACCAAATATTGAAACTGAAAGAGTGACCGCAAAGTCCGCCTGTTTTTGTGTAGCGGATTGCGAGCTTGGGATAAATTGTAAAAAGGTTTAGCAGGCCTCAAATTAATCATTACAAACTAAAAGAAGCATTGTTCTTGGTTTTTTCAAACGTTCAGTAATTACCCCTATTCAGAGCTTGAAATGAATAAATCTAAAACAATTATATTAGTATTATTTCTATGAAATCAACCTTAAAAAAGCAAAATTATGTATTTTCTATACAATATATTCTAAGGGTTAAAAATTCACCCACAGGCCCTCAAAGGGGGTGAAATCATCCCCAAAACATCAAAATAATCAAAAATATTTTTACAAATTTTGAAAATAAATATTTAAATACCTATTTGAAGTAATGAAAAAAAAAAACTTGAATAGAATTTTTTTCAGTTCTTAGAAAGTGGGTTTTGGTCAAAATTATTAATAAAAATACTTTCTCATTTGTCATGACTTGAAACATTTAAATATTTTATTTTCAGAATTTAAAAAAATATGTTTGAGTTTTTTATATTTGGGGGATGATTTCACTCCCTTCGTGGGCCTATGGGTGAATTTTTAACGCTTCTTGATAAAGAATAGATAATTTCGCTTTGTTAACATTGATTTAATAGAGATAATACAAATAGAACCAAGAACAATGCCTGTTTTGGTTTTTAATGACGATCAATTTGAGACCTGCTAAACCTTTTTACAATTTTTCCCAAGCTCGCAATCAACTACCCTAAAACACTCTTTAATGTCTTAGGTTCAAATGAGGTAGTTATTAGGCAATATACCAATTTTACCATAAAACCTATTTTGTCATAAGACTGTTGAAAATAGAGACAATAATGAAAGTTGTATTTGGGCAGTACTAATACCTATTAAACACAAACTTCTGCTGGACGTAGAATTCTTGCAATTCAATATTTATATATTTATTAATTTGTAGATATGAAGATGTGGTAAATGTATGCTGTTTTCATAAGTGAATTCTTGAAACCAATGATTAACAACAATTAGAAGCAAAAATGTAATAAAATTAAATGCTGGGACTAACTGTAAAAATTTGTATACGGATTGCAGAGATTGCCGTGGTTGCTACACGCCTTGACTCTCAAGAGACTACCTAAAATGCGTACACAGACTGCCAACAGTAGTTTATCCCTAGGACTACTGTT
The DNA here is from genome assembly GCA_963583905.1 of Stenurella melanura. NCBI lineage: Eukaryota > Metazoa > Arthropoda > Insecta > Coleoptera > Cerambycidae > Stenurella > Stenurella melanura. Next base: position 87,992,286 of record OY757314.1, read on the forward strand.
AAAATAAAAAAGCATGGATGAATGCACAAATATAAATATTATTCGAATTTATAATTCAATCATAACTGTTTATTTCTTTACATCTATGGACCCAAGAACAATACAATATCACTAAAACCACCAGGCATTGTTGTTATTTGCACAAATGACCAATGTATGTTGCTAATGTGAATACCCTGTCAATGACATTAAGACTTATTAATACAACATCAATAACGTAACATATATTATACAGTATGTTTCACTTTTCATGACTCCCATACCACACAGCGCCCTTATTAACAATGCAATTTTTGTTAAATTTTGGTGGAAGGAGATTGTGTCCCGGTAAAATATCTAAAAATCCACCGGTGGCGCTCGTCCTTATGAGGAAAAATGAACCTAATTTTCCAAAAAAATATATCAGGCAAAGTTTTAACTGTAAAACAATGTCATAATCTTATTCGTTGTTATCATGAACTCAATAATAAGATAGTGTAATTCACTCAATAAAATAGTGTACTTGGTGTTCACGTAATAAAGTACCAATTATTAGTCGCAACTTTATTTTCGGACATAATAAAAAGTTAATTAAGCTGGAGGAAGACAGGCTTTCCATTCCAGAATTAATCACGTGACATCAGTCAGTTAACTTAACAGTTTAACAGCCATATTCCCCATTTTCAACTTAACGGTTTGGTAACAGAGAGATCAAGATTAACAGTCTAACAAACCGTCACATTTCAGACCGCTTGTAGTAAACAGGCAGTTAAATGAAAGTTACCACAAATATGTTGGTAGTTTTTTGTTGTAGCTAATGTGACCATTATTATGTAACCTAAAGAAGCTGTGCTCGGAAATATTTATCTATGGTCGTAAATAAACAAATAATTTGTGTACTCTTAATTGTATCCAGATTTATTAAACATTTTAAATGGTAAGTATTAATTTTTAGGACCAATGATCTATAAGATAATTTATATTTAATTTTTATTATAGAAATTCAATAGAGATGGAAAAGGAAAAAAATAGACGATATCCAAATGTTACCGATCATGAAAAAGAACTAATAACCTCTCTTGTTAAAAAATATTAATATATTACTATATTAGTTCTTTCCATTTTTATTTAAAAAAAAATGTTTGATATAAACAAGGGTTCTTTGACAGTTGATGTTTCGATATCAGTCTGTTAGGGTTTAACAGCTCGAATTTCTCCTGTTAACTTATCAGAGGATTTAACTGACTGTTAAGCCCTAATCATCTAAGGTGAATACCGAATACTAACTTTATCAGACTGTTGGAGACCTAACTCCCTGATACTAATTTAACAGACAATGGTGAATACAGCCGTAAATAAAAACCAATTAACTTGGAAATAAAAGAAAGTTCAATTTCAAACAAATTTAATATTCTTAATGTAATAATAAGCACCACAAATACAATTTTAACGAGATATCCAATTTCTTATATTTTATGAATTAAATCATACTGATAAAAGCAAAGCACAGTTTCAGTGGAATTAAATTTCTATAACATCTACCTTTCAAACATAAGTTGGTCTTGATAATTATTGAGCAAACCGCGATTTAGTTAAAATAATAATAATAATAATAATAAATACCTTTATTTAAAATAATATTTTTCACAAGAGAATGACAACATATGCAAAACAATTTTGTTTTTAAAATCCCAAGCGGAATTTCAAGTGTTATTATTTATTGAATTGTTCCTGAATTAAATTCGTTTTAAATTGAGATGGTATGTAGACAATGTTGTCTGAATTATTAATTTGTAGTATTTTTAAAGAGTAAGTACCTGTTTCTGTTGTGTTTCATGTACTATTCAAAGAAAATTATTTAAGAAGGTTAAAAATAATAATTATAGTTAACCCAAGTAGCACAGTGTGGTCTATAAAGTTTTCACAGCTAAATATTGGCCGCGATAACGTTGTGATCACCGCCGTTTAGCTGTAATTTGTCCTTAAAACCTCAAAGCCTTTTATTCCATACATTTTTGCTACAATAACGTTGCTGCAACATATTTGCATAATTTTTGGCTGGATTATATACTTTACAGCAAAAAAAAATGCAATGTGACAATTAAAGCTATGTTTTCCACGTTGGTAGCTGTGGATTGGCTTTTACAGCTTTAGACAACAGTAGGTAACAAAAAAGGCAAGATTACTTTACTGTCAACCAATACATCATTTGACAAATAAAGCAATTTAGCCTTTAATAAGTACACAAGCCTTTAATAAGTACACAACCCAACAAACATTTCTAGTAACAGGCGGTGACCATTAGTTTTATAAAGGGTCTATAAGTGTAACAGATTTGTATAATCATGTTACGAAGTTTTATACTGTTACTAAAGTAATTGCGGAGTTATATAAGTGTTTGATAGCATGACTATTACTTACAGGTCTATAAGATGGTAACAGATATATTTCTGTTACTACATTGTAAAACTTAAAGTGGTTGCTACCAAATGGTATATAATAAAGTTATATAAGGGTAACAATTACTACATTATATAATTATTAATTGTTTAGGTTTATAGTGGTGTTAGTTGTTACAATTATATACATCAGTTGCAGATAGTAACAAGGTGCAACCTTTATATAACTCAAGAGCGCCAGTAGATACTATAAAACTTAAAGACTTATTAGTTGATTATAGGTTATGTTTTGTAAAGTAATTGACAAGAGCAAACAAAATGTTTAATAATGAATTTGGCACTACGAAATTGAAAGAAAATAAAATACAGCAGCACATTTCACCGGAAAGTTTAAAAAAACTTTTCAATCCTCTTGAATTCAGTTCATACGGTACAAAATGGGACCACCGATGGGACATCAAAAGTTAGCCTGGACTTCCAGCTAACTGCTTCACAAATTTGGTTTCATAATTTTGAAAAGTTTGCGAAGTACAAATTTGTTCGTAAACTACTACAGCGGCAATTTTTTTCAAAAAATTGGACATATATCAAAAATTGTAATAGATAAGTTAACATAACTTAGGTTCTCTAAACTCAGAATTAGAAGACCAATCGAACCATGTAAAGAAAAATATAGGTTTCCATTTAAAATAAGAAAGTTGGTACCAATTTTTGGCACACCCTGTATAGTTGGAGGACTGAAAATTTTAGATAGAACGGGCATGATCGATTGTGGCTGCATACCAAATTTCAAGTTTCTAATCCAACTGCAAGTTGAAAAACTTCTATTGAATGGCCTACGTGAATCACCCTGTATAAGATTTCAAAGTTTTTTATTTTTTATCAAATATTAATGTATAACAACATCCTGTTTTTCAAAATACTCGTCATCAGAGCTATTATCACGTTCGATTTCTTCTTCCTGGTCGATATTAATAGGTACAAATTGCCTACTCCAAAAATGTCTCTGAAAAAGTGAAATTGGTTTTTTGACGATATCTGCGTCAATTTTCATGCTATTGAGCCCATCTAAAAACCATTTTAAAGGTAATTTGATGGACTACAAGACTAAGGACTTTTCGGAGGTTCGGCGCCCTTAGATTTTTAAAGCTAAAGGGTTAAAGGGTTCAGAACAGCTGTTACTAACACATCAGTATCAACTTCAATCGCCTATATCCTCATTATTTTTCATCGTATACAAATTTTTAAAAAACCAAAATTTTTATTGAAAAAAAAACTATATTTTTGTTTTGTACTAAATTTTACGTATCTATTACCCTTTCGAATTTATTTTTAAAAAAAGAAAATTTTTTAGAAAAATTCAAGAAACACGTTAAAATTAAAATTATGGTTTTTCAAACAGCATGCATTTTAAATCAGTTAAACTTTTTGAGCATATGAATAACACTAAAATAAAACATATTGTAGGAGGAAAATGATGCATTTCAATTCTGGTGGTCGTGAGGCTAATTTTACTGTTCATTTTTTCTTAACAAAGTTGAGTAGTCAATCTTCTTGGCATTGTATATCGCTTAATTTAAATGCAATCGACTTTTTACAGTACTCATTTTAAAGGTCCTTTCAAGTACTACAAAAATTGTTATTAGCATTATACCCCTAAAGTCGATTATTATTCCGTTATTAGTTGAATGCACCGATTCAAGCACTCACAAAAAAAAAGTTTCCTTTCGTCAACCATATCTCCCTTTATATTGCACCTAGGATATTTCTAAAAAAACGAATCTCTTTGTTTTTTTATAAGCTACAATTATGTCCCTTACACTTTTTTTCATTAGATGCATAATTTTCGAGTTATTCGTAAAAAACCGTTGAAAAAAGTGTCATTTTTTAATGAAAATGGCGAGTATTCAATGACGAATAACTTAAAAAGTGTGGAGTTTTTGAAAAACTTCATACAACATTTTTTGCTTAGAATTAGGTTCTCTATCGACTCCCGGGGTTATTTTGGCCATACAAATTTCAGCCCCTGAGAAGGGGTGGCATCCACCCCCACCGTAAAAGCGCAAGTTGGCACCATGTCACTTTTGATATCTGAGGCATACACTAACTTTTCCCAAATTTTCTCGCAAATCGATGACGGTTGAAAGATTTCGGAAGCAAAAGCCTTCATTGACTATACTAAATGAGATGAGCCCCAGAATACGATGCCGTATTTCACCCGGGAGTAAAATTGAACATAATAATAGGAAAGGACAACAGGTCTGCTAGTAACTTTTCTTAATCTAAGTAAAGCAACTCTTCTTTACATTGAAAATAAAGTTATGACTGTAATAATTGGTACTTTAAAAAGGGAGATTTTATTTTTTTATTACATGAAAACCAAGTACTACACTATCTTATTGAAATTCGGTATTAGCAAGTTTTTGAAAACAATAAGATTATGAGATTGTAGATGAACGCCTCTGGTGGATTTTTAAATATGTTACCGTGAAACATTCTCATGATGAGTAAGTATCTTCCACCCAATTATTTTTTTAATCGCATTGTTAATAAGGGAGCTTGTGATATGGGAGTTATGAGAAGTGAGACATACTATATACTCCATTAGATATCATCTTATCCCCCAGGTTTGTTCGAAATCCCAAAAAAGTCATATCAAAATTTGAGCAAAAACCATGAAATTCCCTTGTAATTATTATGGGTAAAAGAGATTCTTTTGTAAATTTGCGGTAGAATTGTTAAATGCAGTGAATAAAAAATTGCACACAAGTGTCCCTTCTTCAGAATAAGGTCGTTTCCTTCAACAAAATTTATAAAATGTTATTATACCATCAAAAAAATATATTAAATATATATTTCATATATCATATTAAAGAAAGTCCTAATGATCACTTGCAAGAATAAATTGGTTTTCAAAATAATAAGGCGGTAAATGATGACGTATGTAATGAGAATTCAATTTTAGAGATTTTCATGCTTTCTTTATCATGTTGGTGGTAGTCTCGGTTGATTTGTTGCGTATTGTTTACACTGTGTTGATTTGTCATTATAAATTATAACCTAAAAATTTTAAATTTTGTTTTCTATTTTAGAACATATCTGCAACAGTATATTATTAATAGAAAATCATTTACATACTTAGTTTAGTTTACAGTGTACTTCATATTTTTAATCAAGTTAAATCATAATAACAATAACAATAGTTTGAAGACAATTAATATGACAATGACTCACGTCGATACTATAATAGTAAACGAACGACGCCCGTCGATTATTCCTCTATTTGTTAACTGTGCATGCTCTCACATCTGACGTCACCATAGACGCCAATTCAAAATTTCCTAATTTAAATAATTAATTTCACTATTAAAATGAATTTGGAATGTAAAATAAAAAAATACGGGTCAAATAAAATTTTATAAATCACTTGAATATAAAATTTTTTCAAAATGGTCAACGACCCTATTGTCCAGAGAATACGAATTAATGCCCATGTTTTCACGATTCTAAGGCGAATTTATGAAAAAATGTCTCTTACCCATAAAAATTACATGGGGAACCTCATGGCCTCTCAGGCACGTGTTAATAGCAATCAATGTTGTTCAAATTTGGAGATAATTCTTTTGGGATTTGGAACAAATCTGGGGCGTAAGACCAAAAAAAATCGAGATATAATTTGCACAAGTATAAATTTGAGCCACCCAAATGTAACTTGCACAGGTCTTAAGTTAAATATTTTAAATAAGCATTAATCAGTTCTATTACCAATAACAGTAGGGACATAATAATCACTATATCCGGCCAGTATATTTTTAAATTTCTTAGTACATTGAGCTTCTCGTACATAATCTACTTCCCATGCCAACTCCCGCTTAGCCACCGTCATTAAATTTTCTAAAAACATTCCTTTTGGAAAAATATTCCACATTTTCATAATGCCTCCTAAATTATCAATATCACTTTCAATTCCTTTAGCTACACCGGGATACTGAATTTTAATAGCTACATCTGTGTCATTTTTCAACTTTGCATGGTGCACCTGCCCAATTGAGGCAGCAGCAAAAGGTCTCTCCTCAAATTCTAAGAAATTATCTTGCCATTGGGGCCCAAGCTCTACTGACATCACCTGCTCTACTTGCCAGTTCGGCATAAAATCTGCGGATTTTCTCACTCTTTCTAATGCTTTCGCTAACTCTGGATTGACGATCGATTCATCTTGAATGCTCATGATTTGACCTAGCTTTAAAGCAGCCCCTCGTACTTTACACAGTGTGTTAACAATTCTATCCATGTTTGCTTTGCTCATGAACAAATTTGCATCAGCGACTGGGTCGCCAATTCCAAGAGTCCTCTTTGCATATTCTGTGGCAGTGCCTAAACCTAAGCCAGCTGCAAGAGTACCGAAAGAGACCATTCTACCTATTCTTGAGGATGGAACTGTTCTCTGTTTAGCATTTTCACACAGCTGAAAAATTAACAGAAATTAAACTAGTTTGAAAACATCGTAATGTAGAGATAAACACATTTCAGAAAAATCTTAGGTTTGTAGTCCGTTTAGCATTCATACACTACTAGACAAAAATAAGAGATGTTAATTTAAGTTCAAGTCAATTTTCACCAGAAGCAATAATAATAATAATATTTATTAATTTCAGTAAACAGTACAAAAGAATAAAATTTAGGATTAATAATATACAGATAGCGACAGCCAAGTACGTACACGGACGGATTTATGGGTACCTAGACATTTCATATTCACAGGTGTTAAGCAGGTTGAATGGGCAACAGTACAAATGAATGTCTATCGTGGGGGCTCGATCAAAACGGCTGCGGCTTATTGCATGTTATATGAACATATTTACATTTATTATTTAATAAAATGGATGGTTACCAGGTTACCGAAAAAATCCAGACAATTAAATGGTATTATGGTGGCCCTTAATATGTGCAATTCAAGAAATATTTCAAACTACATACCCAAATAGACCTTCTGCACTAGGTACAATTAGTCGAATTATAAAAAACTTCGAAAAATATGGGTGCGTTTCTTCTGAAAGACATAAAAGAGGATCCATCCCGCAGCACAATAATAATGAAATTTGATAATTTAACATTTTCTTTATTTAATTAAAATTAAAATGTGTACATAATTTTTAAGTGTTTGAAATAAATGGGTCACTAAAAAGTAGGACCGACAAAAAGGCAATCATATTAAAATTTGGTGTCTTAACCATCTGGTTCTCAGGTAAATAGTAATTGTTACTTATTAAATCTCATTTATTTTTGTTCCTGCTTTGAGTGATATCAAAAGCACTGTTCTAGCCCTCAGAAGACCCACTGTTGACCTTCATTCAAGATATAACACAGTAATCGGACAGTTAGAGTATGGACATGCCGAAGATGCCTCGATGAACGTGGTAGCGGTCGCAGTTTACATAGATACAAGGGCGAACATACCAAAGCCTTTCAATGATCTTTACTTTTTGTTGATGGAACAACGTGCTCTGGGACAATTTACAAATTAATAGTAAATTTTGATATGGTAAATCTATTGATTAATTACAAAATAATGAACTATGGCTAGAAGCGACAGCATCAACGAAAGTGACAAAGACACTATGTAAAGTGGTGAATTATTTGTAATTCTTCAAATCGTCAATTTAATGCTTATGCCATAAACCAAAAAAGACAATATTTAGGTGAATATTGTCCGAATTTTGTACCTAATTTCTTCACTGGCACCAGTTATGCTGTTATCTATGGCACTTATCCCATATACTTAGCTAGAGTACTAAAAATTAAATCCGCTAGTTAAGCCTCATTCATTTTCTTTTTTAGATAAATTGAAATCATGACAAAAATTCAAACACCACAAATTACGACGGCTCCGTGATTTGAAGACAACCAATAAACTTGCAAGTTACCGCATTGCCAGCAGTTTGCCACGATGGAAAAACAAACTACATTGTTTTGATATCGACATCGCTGTAGAACGTGTGGATAGGGACAATGTAAACAGGTGAAACCATCTCTGGTATGTACGGTCTCATAAGAAACTATGGATGTTTTAAATAGAAGCGATCAAGACCGCTTCCGCGCTCATCGAGGCATTTTCGGCATGTCCGTACCCTTAAAGGCAGACACAAATAATTAATGAGTAACCCATAATTACTGGATAATAAAATCAAGTACCCATGTATTAAAATCAACATGTGCCAGAATCTCTGTTGCTAATATGACATTTTGATGAATATGTAAAATATAATATGTAAGGATGATCGAGTTGGAAGGTATAGGAATTCCCATATTTGCAATTACAACCTCTTTTACATTTGTCATTAATGCGGTTACCATCCTCTTTAGTTAGTAACAAACTATATCAGAAAAAGTTTATCTTTCTCCTATATATGTTTTAAAATCCTGCGTCAAGACATATTTTTTTAAAGACATTTTGTACTATTCATCCACACTTTTACGTAAAGTTCAGGAATTTGTTAGAGAAAATGCCTATTACAAAGTACCTTTTGCTTTGACTTTGGATTTGGGACAGAAGTCACTTTTAAATTCTCTTCTTTTTTTATTTCTTGGTCATCTTTAATGTCCTCTCTATCCTCTTTTTTAGTTAGCTTTGCTCTATGCTCCATGTCAAGTTTATTTAATAACTCCTTGTCACTTTCAGTTAATTTAATTTTAAATTCGGGTGTACTAACTATTAAATTCCCTGTTCGAACTTCTATTTCTTGGTTATTTACTTTGACATTTACTGCTTCTTGTAGTTTATTTTCTTTCTCAATATTTGTAACAATATCTTTATCACCCTGTCCTAAAACAGTAAAAACAAACAAGTCAATTTTCAGTCAACACAATGCAACAGCAAATTTTGTTAACAACATGCACCCACGTACTTTTACCATATTAGGATTCCCATAAGTAGGTATTAGTCATGTGTTTAGTACTTATCTCACCTTTCTTCAAAGAATACTCTGTGTATACTTTTAAACCATGTACAACAGCCGAAATACGGTCGACACCTTCTTTGGTAATATCAAATACATTTTCTGTTTTTACTTTTGAAGGGTTTCGGATATCTGCAGCGCAATCTTCTATAATTGGACGTATACTCGAATTTCTCCATATTAACCTAAGATTATTTTCTTGTAATTTAATGCCTGCTTCAACTATTTTTTGTAGAGATTGTAATAAACATATGATATCTCTGGCTCGGGACATTACTTAGTAGATAAATTAAAATAAATACCACTTTCAGCACACCTGTTCCTTACCATCACTTAATCTGCTTAGTACCAGTGTATTATTATTTATTGCTTACAAGAACTGTTAAAATGTAGTTAAATAAGCTGTAGTGATGAGTATTTTTTTACATACCTATTTTACAAATTACTAAATTAGAATGGAGATAAAATAGAGATGTCACCAACACTACATACTTTCATACATACAAGTTTAAAAATAATTTGAATTAAGCTTAGCGCAATATTTATCGCTTCAAAAATATATAATAGAATTGTTTGACCAAATATATATGTAGTTACACAACCAAAAATTCAAAAAACATAGGTTGGGTTTTAGATTTGTATCACTTCATCACTTCGTGCTATCGATCACAAATCACAATACTACACTAGCACGCTTATATGAGTAGAGAAAACGTCACCGAGAGAGAAATATATTACAGACCATGAACACTCTCTTTGTCTGTTGGTCAAATTGAACACATCAATTTATTTCAGCTTGCACACCGCATACTCATGTATGTAATTAATGTGCATTACGATATTTTCCCATTTTCCCAAGTTACTGAAAAGAGAATTAGACTAACATACATGAGTACGGTAAGAGGCGTAAGGAAATGGTTAGAGAATTAACAAGGTAAGACAGTCAGACAGAGAGGACGAAATAGAAAGAATATCATTTGATTCGTTTCTTAACTCCAAATTAAAGGAACACGACATCCAGGGGAAACGGTTTCGAGATTTGTCGGGTATGCGTTAAATAAATTTGACCAAGCTTACTAAAAGACAGATTGGCTCATTAGAATCGGCAAGTGCACGTCACGTGTAAGCCTCGATGATAGAAGCGTGTGGCTGTCTTTTTAAAATGTTATAGAAAAAAGCTTCAAAATTATTCTGTCAATAAACAATGCATGCCTCTATCGTGGCAGTTGTACAAAGTATTTTTACAGTTTCTATATATACAACGATTTTCACAGTGGATGGTAGCCTAGTATGACACGGCTGACTGAATTTTCCATAATTTAGGCAAATATTTTTGCTTATAGATTCAAATTACCGCTTGTATCACTCAAATAGAGGGCGCACCTTCGTCAAAGCTGTGTACTCTTTTTCTAGATACCGACACTGAGAGCGATCTTCCTCGTTGACAGATTTCCATGCTGTTTACACGTGTCATTGTGTAGGTTATGTTATTTATTTATTTTGGTAATACAAATAACATTCATTTTCCAATATTACAATGGAGGACAAACGTTTTACGCATATTGCCAATGATCCAAAATTTCGCAGAATTCCAAAAGGAGAGCGGAAAGTGAAAATTGATAAACGGTTTCAGTCCATGTTTAAAGACAAACAGTTCAAAGTTAAGTATACTGTTGATAAAAGGGGAAGACCGGTCAACCATACATCTACCGAAGATTTGAAACGATATTATGATATTAGTTCTGACGAAGAAGCGTCGGATTCGGAAGATGAGCGTGCAAAAAATGAAACCGGTAAGTTTGTTAAGGCTCCTAAATCAGAGGATGAAGAAATAAGCCGAACAAATGAATTAACGGAAAAACACAAGTCTGATAAGAGTTTACCAGATGACGTGAAGAAAAAATTACGAAATTTAAATGTTGACTATGCACGTGGGGAATCAGCTTTATATTCGGAGAGCTCATCTGATGATGAAGAGAGTAATGATGAGTCGTCGGAGGTAGACGAAATCGATCATAAGTGGGGAGAGCTAGATGCAGATGCCGAATCAATCGAAGAAGCTACCTATCGATTAGCAGCATGTAACATGGATTGGGATCGAATACGAGCTATAGATTTAATGGTGCTTTTTAATTCATTCTTATCAGTTGGTGGTGTCATTAAATCTGTTGCTATATATCCATCAGAATTTGGGAAGAAACGAATGGAGGAGGAAGAAATAAAAGGACCAATTGAATTAGTTGCATCTAAAATAGAGACAAACGATGAAGAAAATGAAGAAGGCTCAAGTTATCACATGGAAAAGTTGAGACAGTATCAGTTAAACAGACTTAAATACTACTATGCTGTTATTGTGTTTGACAGTCCTAAATCCGCAAACAAAATATATAGTGAATGTGATGGAATGGAATATGAATCGAGCGCTACAAAAATGGACTTGAGATTTATACCTGATGATATGACATTTGATGATGAGCCTAAGGAATTATGTGATAAACTGCCAGAGGCAAATAAATACCAGCCACGTTTCTTTACAACTACTGCACTGCAACAGGCGAAGGTTAACTTAACTTGGGATGAAACTAACCCTGAACGACTAGAAATTGCAGAAAAACTGAAAAGTGGTAAAGTTGATGATATCTCTGAAGCAGATTTGCAGAATTATTTAGCTAGTAGCAGCGGTGAAGAAAATGACAGCGATATTTCTGAAGAATCTGATGTTGAAAACGGTGGTAGTTCTATAGATAAGTATAAGGCTTTATTGCAAGATATAGAAGAAAAAGAAAATTCAAAAAATAATAAAGACGTAGAAATGGAAATTTCTTGGGGTATTGATTTGAAAGAAAAGACCGAGGAATTGGTCAAAAAGAAGCAGGCTGAAAATGAGGAGAGAACGCCATTCCAACAATATCTTGAGAAGAGAAGGGAAAAACGCAAGGAAAAGCGTGAACAGAAAAAAAATAAAATTTCAGAAAACGACAGCAACTCTGATGATGTCCCCTCAGACATAGATATGAATGATCCATATTTTGCAGAGGAATTTAATGATCCTGATTTTAAGAAAAATAAGAAACGGAAAGACAAGTCGATTAATAATGACACAATTGATGAACAAAAACAAGCCGAATTAGAATTACTACTAATGAATGAGGATGATAATAAAAGCCATTTCAGCTTAAAGAAAATTCAAGAAGAAGAAAATGACACAAAAAGTAAAAAAAAGAGAAGGAGAAATAAAAAGGTTAACAAAGATGAAAAAACAGAAGACAACTTTAAAGTTAACGTACAAGATGAGAGATTTTCTGCACTATTCACAAGTCATCATTATAATATCGATCCAACTGACCCTCATTATAAAAAGACTAGAGGAATGGAAACTCTTATTAATGAGAAACTTCAGAGGAGGACCGACAATATAGAACCAGATCCCAAAAAACCCAAACTAAAAAATAAAATGAAAACCGAACTAAGTGTGTTAGTTAAATCAGTTAAAAGAAAGACTAATGAATATAAGAATAAATAAAATACTGTTATAGTAATATATAATACATTTTTTGTTAATACGTTATTGTTTTATTTGAAATATTCTATACATATATTTATTATGTAGTGTAGTCATTTATAATATCATAAATACTTGAAGTATAGTCAATTATTTCTAAGTTGTGCTTGATTTAGAAAACCAGCAATGGTGCAGCACATATGGTTTCCATAAAAGCACGAAAGAAATAACAAATAATCTACAATATTTTAATTATGGGTGGTATTCGAAAGACCATTTATTGAATTTGTTTAATAATAATTGTGGTTACTTGTCAAATTTTGATTTTGTTTGTTTGGCTGAATTAGTGATTTTTTCAAATTGCCGTTTTCATTTGTCAGCTAAAAATAAATATTTTGTTACATTAGACATGTTATGATATGTTAGACGTGATATGAGGGTTAAGTGGAAGAGTGCCGTGTAGACAAATTTCCCCCTCTAAAATAAGGAGTTTTTTATTGTTATATATTCTATAAAAAATAAGAATTAAGTGGAATGTACAAATTCTAATAAATAATAAATGATATAAACACGGAGAGCAACTATGTATATCTGAGTAATAGAGAAAAATTGAACTACATACACTACCGAAATAAAATATCAATATGGAGAACTATACGTGACCTCCAAAACTCATAATCTGATGGAGTCTTCATTTGACAAACATTTAAAAAAAAAACAATTGAAGGAGTTTTCCAAAAGTTATAGTGAAAGCAAAATCATCCCACAGAGACACAATGCATACAGCCGCCATATGTTGAAAGCCACTTTTCTGTATATGTTAAGCGTAGCACAAATTAATCAGAATATATGACCTTATCTGGAATTCGATTTTTCGACCTTATCTGTATATTTCCTTTGGACCATGTAACTAAAACTATATATACAATTAAAAACCAACAGAATCAAATTAATGTTAGGGAGCTGACGCGTAGAAACACAGATATATATTCCTTTCGACATATAAATCTTTGTAAAAATAGTGTCAGAAATTTTGTACGGGCCACTTCGGAGTAATTTGACGTCGAAATGTCGAAAATTCAACATTTTGACGTCAAATTACTCCAAAATGGCTCGTCTAAAATTTCTGCCTCTATTTTTACAACGATTTACACGTCAAAAGGAAAATATTTCATTCGGTTAGAGTTCACTTTTTTAATTTTTTTTTTTTATTAATTCACGCATGGAAATACCGTCATTGAACTTTCTCTGCTACTATTTTTCCCAGCATGTGGAATACTTACATAAAATCTTACCGTCAAAACCAAGCGGTTACCTCGACATTTTTTTTCGATATACGTATCTTGAAAACCGCCAGGTTCCGTCTATATTTTTATAATAAGAAATGCTCCCAATTTATTATAGAGCTTAAATACCAGACGGTAGAAAGTTACGATAATATCTTTTTTTACGCGTCAGCTCCCAACTAATACCTCTTCTATCAGCTAATCTCTTGATCTTTAACTAGCAAGTGCATATTTGCGAGTGCATATGAGAGGAACAATTAAATGCTTTTGAGGCAAACGCAGATCCGTTTTGATTATAATCTTATCTCGATACAAAAAGTGAAGTTACTCTAGTTGTGGTTAATACTTCGAGCAGTGATCTCCGGAGAAATACAGTGACTTCACCCTATCATCTAGTGCTTGTGTATCTGCAAACACGCGGAAGCTGTGCCATATTAGGCGAGGATTGTGTAGTAAATCTACAATCTTTTGAAGGGGATGTAAAGCAATTTGTTCCTTATATATACAGACTGTCTATTTTACGAGGGCCACACCAAATATCTCGCTTAATATCTATTGTAGAGGAATAAAGTTTTAGAAACAGTTATCCCATTTTTTGTGAGCTATATTTCAGTAAAAAGAAATTTGAAATCCATAGCCTACTTTATGAGATATATTACAAAAACCTGAAAAATAGGAAAACCACAAACGGTTATAGCTTCCTTATTTGAGGAGATACGGAAAAAGTTAAAGGAATGAAAGTTGACGGCAAAGACAATAAGAATAACAACGTGTAACAAAAAAATCGAAAAATACAGTTGGCTTTGACATACGCTATTGTGCAAAAATGAAAAATACATATCTCAAAGTAGGCCATGACGCCATTAATTCCGTTATTTTTTTCTCATTCCAACGATATAAAACATGTCACAGAAATTTTAACCGATAGTGTCAATATTTAATATTTTACGAATACCACAATTCATATAATTGAATCGTAACAATCAGCTGTGCCATAATTAGTGAAAAACAATGTATACAGTTATTAATAAATTTGACAGATTGTCACTGTTGTATGTTGCGTTGTCGAGTTCTAAGACAAATTTTATATCAGTAATTACGGTGTACACCAATAATAACAAATTCGATATGATTAGCATTTATTGTCAGTGCAATTTTGACGCTGAGATGGCAGTCACGGTTTACGGAGATAGATTTCCAGATGCTCCGCAGCCAAATCGAACTATGTTTAGGAAGTTAGTTCAAAATCTAAAAACGCACGGTTCATTTTCAAAAAAAGTAGTAAGGCGAGCGCATGTTGCGGATAATGTAAGAAAAGTGAATAGAGTAATGAATTATGTTAACCAAAATGAGGAAACCTCTTTGAAACAAATTCAGAGAAACTGTCGCACAAAAAAAAAGACAATGCAAGAAAAATATTGAAAAAAAAACATCCTTCCCAAGCATCACCAACAATTAACATGGCAAATCAAATAGTCCATCCGAAGACATCTGCGACATATTTAGGAATACATCTAGACCACAAATTCAATAATCATTCAAACAACATTAAGAAAAAAATAACAACTAGAGCCAAACATTTCAGAACTTTAACCTACAAAAATCAAGGAATTAACATATCATCTGCTACAAAAATTTATAAAACAATATGCCGACCAATTCTGGAATACGGACACCTACTATTTTCCAACTGTGGACCAACAGCAAAGAAGAATATCGAAGTTGGAGAAAGAAAAGCAATCCGCACCATTACCAAAATCCGACATCCACAAAATCCACTATATAATCCCCCCAACAATCTTCTCTATCAGAAAGTCAAAGTAGAACCGATCAATCTCAGGCTTCCAAAACTCCACAAAAAATTTGCCAATTTGAACAACATCGAGAAATTGAATCCATACTGTATATCTAGAGATCGTAGAACCCAGAGAAGAGCTAGAAATCCGAGCGACACATTATGGGAGCTAGTAAATCAATTTCAAGAGATAGAGCCATGAAACTTTAATACAAGCCTGATATACAGGGTGATTCACGTAGGCCATTCATTAGAAGTTTTTCAACTTGCAGTTAGATTAGAAACTTGAAATTTGGTATGCAGCCATAATCAATCATGCCCGTTCTATCTAAAATATTTACAGTCCTCCAACTATACAGGATATGCCAAAAATTGGTACCAACTTTCTTAGTTTAAATGGAAACCTATATTTTTCTTTACATGGTTCGATTGGTCTTCTAATTCTGAGTTTAGAGAACCTAAGTTATGTTAACTTATCTATTACAATTTTTGATATATGTCCAATTTTTTGAAAAAAATTGCCGCTGTAGTAGTTTACGAACAAATTTGTATCTCGCAAACCTTTCAAAATTATGAAACCAAATTTGTGAAGCAGTTAGCTGGAAGTTCAGCCTAACTTTTGATGTCCCATCGGTGGTCCCATTTTGTACCATATGGGCGCAGTCGATTTTCAAAAGTCGCAATTAAAAATTGTCAAAAGGTCAATTTTTTCAAATGGCACCTACTATTTTTTTTCACACCATTCGAAAGAAAATTGAATTTTAGGGTGAGTTACTTAAGCATTTCCTATACCTAACTTCACCCCATATCGAGTTATTCAATAAAAATCAAGAAATACCTTATCTTGCCGAGAGATTCCTTACTTCATCAAATATGCCATGGAAACAAAATACAGTTGTAATAATTTTTAAAGAAAAATATGGATTCTTATTTAATTACACACAACACCAACAAATTATTATAAACGAACAAGAAGAATGTTGACGAAATTCTGTCAGTGAAAATGGTGCACACATTGAGCATTTGTATTGAAATAATTATTTTGTTAATCTGTTTATTTGTTGTTATTTTGTTGTTATTATTTATTATTGCAATACGATTTTTGAATAAAAATTAAAATGAAATGATTGTTTCCAAAGCCTACTACCCTTGAGAAAAAAAACAACATTTTTTTCAAAAAATGCCAATAACCCAAAAACGACTGTAGATAGATAAAAGTGGCCCTAAAATTCAATTTTGCATTGATTTCTGGCGTCAGAAATGGTAGACGCAAAGATGTGCTACGCAATCTGTTGAAAGTAGAATAATAAAAAATTATTACAACTGTCTTTTGTTTCCATGGCATACTTGATGAAGTAAGGAATCTCTCGGCAAGATAAGGTATTTCTTGATTTTTATTAAATAACTCGATATGGGGCGAAGTTAGGTATAGGGAATGCTTAAGTAACTCACCATAAAATTCAATTTTCTTTCGAATGGTGTGAAAAAAAATAGTAGGTGCCATTTGAAAAAATTGACTTTTTGACAATTTTTGATTGCGACATTTGAAAATCGACTGCACCCATATGGTACAAAATGGGACCACCGATGGGACATCAAAAGTTAGCCTGCACTTCCATTTAACTGCTTCACAAATTTGGTTTCATAATTCTGAAAGGTTTGCGAGATGCAAATTTGTTCGTAAACTACTACAGCGGCAATTTTTTTCAAAAAATTGGACATATGTCAAAAATTGTAATAGATAAGTTAACATAACTTAGGTTCTCTAAACTCAGAATTAGAAGACCAATCGAACCATGTAAAGAAAAATATAGGTTTCCATTTAAAATAAGAAAGTTGGTACCAATTTTTGGCACACCCTGTATAGTTGGAGGACTGAAAATATTTTAGATAGAACGGGCATGATAGATTGTGGCTGCATACCAAATTTCAAGTTTCTAATCCAACTGTAAGTTGAAAAACTTCTAATGAATGGCCTACGTGAATCACCCTGTATATATATATATATATATATATATATATTTTTTTTTTTTTCTCTAAATGTTTTAATTATTTTTACCAATAACTCTGTGTTTTTTTTTTTTCTATGTAGTATATGCAATTTTCCTTTTTATTTAAATATTGTTAATGAAAATAACATTATTGTAAACTGGCTGAAGGACCTCGGTCGATGGCCATTTGGAGTTATCCAATAAAGAACTTATTTATTTATTTTATTTATTGAAAAAAAAACGGATTTCGATGCTACAAAATGAGGAAAGTTCAACATTAAATGAGGGAGATAAGCCAAGGAGAGTAAGATTTTGTAGATGGTTATTAAATAAGAAAAGGAATGACTCGCTGATATCTAGCAAAATTCTTTGGTCGGACGAATCAAATTTTTCTAATAATGGATTTTTCAATAGAAATATGAATTATAAGTGGACACGAGAAAGTACACATTGGTGCAGAGAGACTGCTTTCCAAGAAAGATTTTCTACGAATGTTTGGTTGGGTTTTTTAGGGACTAAAGTAATTGGACCTTATTTTTATGATGGCAAATTAACCGCTCGTAGATACCTTAATTTCCTGCAAAACGAATTTCAAGATTTTCTTTATGAATTAACAGTGGCAGAAAGATTAAATTATTCATATTTTCAACAAGATGGGGCTCCACCTCACACTGCTGTAATATGTACAAATTATGTAAATCAAGTTATGCCAGATAGCTGGATAGGCACCTATGGACCCATTCTATGGCCAGCTCGATCACCAGACATTACTCCCTTGGATTTTTTCGTCTGGGGTTACATTAAAGACAAGGTATTTCAAACTGCCCCTGAAAATATTGAGGACATCAAAACCAGAATTCGAAACGCATGTGAGGCAATTACTCCTGAAATGCTCCAAAATGTAATGCGTGACGTGTCTCGTAGAGCACGTTTATGTGTCAGAATGCATGGTGCACAATTTGAGCATTTGTAGTTCAAAAAATAAATACACACAATTTCTTTTCAATATAGTAGTAGGTAGTACTGTTATACATAGTTTTTCGTTTTTTTCTTTGGATGTTCGTTTTGTACTTGTATTTTTATTTATGAGATATTTATTGGTTTGTATTAAATTGTAATAAATAATTACGGAATTATAATTATTATAAAGTGAATTTTTACTATTATGGCACAGCTGATTGTTCCGATTCAATTATATGAATTGTGGTATTCGTAAAATATTAAATATTGACACTATCGGTTAAAATTTCTGTGACATGTTTTATATCGTTGGAATGAGAAAAAAATAACGGAATTAATGGCGTCATGGCCTACTATGAGATATGTATTTTTCATTTTTGCACAATAGCGTATGTCAAAGCCAACTGCATTTTTCGATTTTTTTGTTACACGTTATTATTCTTATTGTCTTTGCCGTCAACTTTCATTCCTTTAACTTTTTTCGTATCTCCTCAAATAAGGAAGCTATAACCGTTTGTGGTTTTCCTATTTTTCAGGTTTTTGTAATATATCTCATAAAGTAGGCTATGGATTTCAAATTTCTTTTTACTGAAATATAGCTCACAAAAAATGGGATAACTGTTTCTAAAACTTTATTCTTCTACAATAGATATTAAGCGAGATATTTGGTGTGGCCCTCGTAAAATAGACAGTCTGTATATATATATATATATATATATATATATATATATATATATATATATATATATATATATCTGTTAGATATTAGTCAAGAAAAAAATCTCTTCTTTAGTTACGAGCAGGTCTTCGGCAAAATACCCAGGTCAGAGATAGCTCTTCTCCTGGTATGGGTGGCTGGCTTTAGCTGCAGAAATTGTAGCATTTTACGGGTCGTTCGGCTGTTCAGACTTCCTGCCCATTATGTTCATATAGGTGACTGTGTGTAACATATATGTGTTAGTGTTGTTAGAGTTGAGTGCCCTCAATTTGATGTAGTAAGCCATAATTAAACAGTTTTGGAATAAAGTGTTAGCTAAGTTCTGTAAAAAATAAATATTTTTAGAGACCTTAGTTAATAATTTTAAAATGTGTTGCTGCTAGGATAATGTTTAGTTTAGATAAGTATTATATAAAAATTTTACCGTTAGTTACCTCTTCTACTCAGCCAAGATTTTGTAGTGTGAAGTTTAGAGTTTGCGTTTTTCTTCGTTTATCTTTACTCAGCTAGAAAAAAGCCATTCGTTAATATTTTTGTTTGTCGATATAACATTCATATTCAGTTCCCAAAGCACAGCATTTGTATTTAGTGCCGTTGTATCATTAACGAACAATGTGAAATTGGTATATCACCACTGGTGTTGGCAAGGTCATTAATATAAATTGTAAAGAGTACGGGATCGAAATGGGAAACTCTCTTGGTTTTACAAGTTGATAAATTATATTTAACATAGTGGAACCTGTTGGTTAAGTAGATTTTTATGAGTGTTACACGATCGTTATTGAAGTTATAAATATGTCGGTAATTTGTCTAAGAGAATTTCATGGGATACGCAATCTAAAGCTTTTGTTAGGTCGTAAAAGCTAGCTAGCAGTTGTGAATTTCTTGCTTTCAAAAGTATCGAGGACGGTTTGTCCTGTGCTATTTATTGCCATTGTTGTCGATCTCGTTTATTCCTAAATCCATATTGGCAAGGGTGAAACAAGTTTTGAGTAAGTATTCATTGATTTAGTTTTTAGTAAAATATTTTGGCTAGTATTGGTACCAGTGAAATGAGACGGTAATTATTTGTATCCTCATCTGAGCCATTCTTATGTAAGTATTGGAATAACCTTTGACAATTTTAGTGCATCAGGAAAGACATTGTTTACGATACACAAATTGATTAGCTTAGCAAAGGGGTAAATAATTAAGTTTATTATTTTTTTAAATGCGTGATATTCACACCGTTACTTGACATACAATTGTTTGTATTTGTAGATGTTGAACAGTAATTTTTTATAAAAAAGAATTATTTTGATTATAGCCCCTTTGCCTGTCTATTAAAATCACAATGCTTTACTGCCACCCCTGTGGGTCAAAAGTCAAGCTGGTACATTTCTTCTCAAATGGAGTTGTTACTAAAAACATCTTATTTTGATTTCCGTTGGTAGGCAATTCCTTTACACCTATTTCCAGATTTTTAAATGATGGTTTGTTCAATATTTGGTAACGTTATTTTCAGTTACGCTTCTTGGTACCCTATATACATAGAGCCAGAGCTATATAAATTTGTAACTCATTTTGTAAAAAAAAATCACATAACAAGGCAAGTTATCTTAGGTATACTTAAAGTAGAGCCAAAATTTAACTTAGATTAAGTGAAAATGATGACCAGGTGTAATATTTTGGGGAATGGGCTTGTTCGGCATTTTTTTTTATTTCATAAATCGAGAGTGCAAGTATAAATTAATGGATCTGCAAAAAATCAGAATCTTATTCGCACGTTTAGTATCTGGCGTGGCCAGGCGCTACGTCACTATACGCATAGGCTTGGCGATCTCAATAGACTTGATGCTCCTTACTTGTTATAATTATAAGTGTTTTCGAAGTATTGTTTGTTTTACTTACTACTTGACAGTAGGGGAGTACAATTTGGTGAAAATGTCAAAAAATTACAATTTTCTCTCGCTCCTACCGGGACGAATTTTCGATTTTCGATAACAGTCTACTACAGTTATTTAACCACAGAATTTAAAAACAAAATGCAACTAGCTCAGAACTCATGCGTCCGTTTTGTATATGGTATTGGTAGGTTCGATCATATAACACCTACTTATAATGCGAATTCAATTCTAAAAGTTGAGTTCAGATGGCTACTTCTTTTTGGAGTGTTTCTATTCAAGATTTATGCAAGTAAAAAACCTGAATATTTGTTTGATTACGTGGTACCCCGGCTAGAGCTGCACAACCTTAACCTGCGAAATATAGTAAGATTCGACATACCCAGACATAATACCAAGAAATTTGAAAGCTGTTTTGCATATTTAATTGTTCACTTTATTAATAAAAGCGAATTTTTTAACTTAATGCAAACTAGGTCAATAAGTAGTTTCAGAAGAACCTACCGAGAAAATATATTAAAGACACAAAAAAACTTGTAGCGCTAGTAGTATATGTTTTGTACGTCTTATACTTTTATATTGTATATCTTATACCTTTATATTTTTCCCTATGTATATTTTTTATATTGTTGTTTATACCTCATTTAGTGCTCTTGTTTACAATATGTAACATTAATTATAGTAGTTGTTGTAATGCAGTATTTGGTGGCATGGAAGAACGTTTATACGAATGTCACCTTTTGTGTTTGTATAATGTTCTTGTACATATATATAATTCACAATAAATATTTTTTCTATTCTATTCTATTCTATTTTGACCCTGCAATTTACGATTAGAATTCATCGCCGACCTTCTCCTTTCCGTAGACACATAGAACGAACTTCCACTCGACGTATTTATTTAGTTACGAGCGTTTAAAAATTCCATGTTTTTCGACTTTTCAGGTTAAATTTGAAAGGTCCTATAGAAAGCCATTTTTCTTACGTCACTTGCGTATAGTGACATCACAAATGAGCGCTCGGTTTTTGCAACTGTTACTAATTTAAACTCCTTATATCTAGAGAACAGCAAAAGTTAATAATACGAAATTTTAAGTGTACAATGAGAATATCGAGTACTATATGAAAAAGTATAAAAACCATATAAAAAGAATATCATGGAACAAGCCCATTAAGTGAACAATCCACTTTTAATGGAATATGCGCAAAATTGCGTGTGTGGGTAATATGTAAGTCGAGAGTTGACTATAATGTTGTATATAGACGTATTGTAGGACGCTCCCGAGAAAGCACTAAAAAAAGAGGTGAAAATTCTGTTAAGTGAAATGCCATAACAGAAAAACAAAGTTCATATGGAATTAATAATTACTGGTACAGTGTTTCTTAATAGTACAAAATAAAGCAAACAAGTGCAGGGGCAGTGCCCAAGACGATCCAATACCCTTTCAAGTGGTTTATTGCGATAAAGAAAACATCTGATAATATAATACAAGCCGTGCACCATAAAGTTATCTTCTCAGTGAAGAGCAACTGGCTGGTTTCTAACGAGTGGAAGTAGTGTAAGAATCCTACAGAAGAGAGAGGGAAGCTGCCAAGATAGGCAACGGATGAAAAGATAAGTTCTATTTATTGATTTTTTGATACATATTGGACAAAAATGTCTCTTAGGTCAAAGAAATATGAAAAGAATAGTGTTCCTACAGAATCGCCAAGAATAAACAACTTTTACAACTAACTTGTTAACTTTTATTATTGTGTCACCATCAGGAATGAATAGTTTTGATGTCCCAAGTGTTTTACTGTGTATATTTCACAAAGTTTTAGCATTGTCACATGGACAAGGTATGGTTGTATCATTTTTACACATGAAATACATAAATACTAAGTAAAAACAATCTTGTAAACATATCCGTGTCCATCCCTTATAAATCGTGAAAGGGCACTATGACATCCGAACAACTCTCAGAAGAGAATTGGTATTTGTCACTCGTTGACTAACTGTATTTGGTATAATAATGCTTAAACATATGAATTTAAATGATCTTTATTATTTTATATAATCATGTCAAAAACCAAATAAAAAAACATTTTCCTAAGTAATAAATTTGGTATATTTTCCATTTTATTACAACACTGTGTGTATCATAACACTAAAGTATATACAAAAATTTATACAATTATAGACAAATCTGTCTAAAAATATTACATATAATTAATTATATGAGAAATCAATATTAAAACACTTATTATTTAAGCACACATTAACCTTAACTATAATGAATAATAAATATTTTTCCGTTATTATGTCAGTATGAAATTGTTACAAAAGCTGAAAAATTTTGTAACACACTGAATTGAAAAACTTCAAGTGTGTTACTGTGTTTATATCAATTTAAATAATAATTCGAATCATTTAAATCTACAAACAAAATAAGTAAAATCGTGATCATAAATAACAATGACTATCACTTTTTAACGATGAACATAAAATTAAACTTTTTCATAACATTTTTTAAATAATAAACAGTTACACCTTTCATATACTCTATTTCATTTTTCATGAAGTCAATTTCACATATTGCTTATCTGATATCTTAATATTTTAAAATTTTTATGGTAAATATATATTATGTCTTTTCTTGTAACTGTTTTTCATTTTAGGACTGTTATTGGAGAATAATTTGAATTTTTTTCTACCATGGTCGACATTTTTGAGATTTTGTTCTTAAGAATGAGATAGTACTTACTGGTTTCAATAAGAAAAAAGTAACAGAAGCCATTTATATATCTTCAATGGCTTTCGAGATACCAATAACACTAATATGAGAAAAAAAATACTTCTGGTGCTCATATCTGGAAAACCTTTTAAGATACTTCCATCATATTTGGTACAAATGGATTTCTGGGAATATTAAAAATAATATAGTATTCAATTTTTTATAAAAAAATTGTTAATATATTTTTTGAAAAATTATCCGGTCATCCTCTAGATCTGTATGCCTACTACTAAAATCAAGTGTAGTTACATGAAAATACTTCAATGGATATCAGATAAGTAGGACATGAGGCTGGCTCCATGAAAGTGAAACAGTGTACATAGGAACATGAAGGCCATATTGATATGTAATTTGCCTTAAAGACTGTACTATTTGCCTAAAATTTTGCTGGTTTATTGAAAACATATTATTTTGTAACTACACACTCTTTTGCCATGTCAGTGGATTTTTAAAAGCAACATTAATATTGTAAAACAATTTAAGCGAATTAAGAAATCTCGTTGGTTCCAACTTTGAGGTTACATGTCATTTCCTTTTCTCAATGTTCATGTTATAGTGGAGAGAAATTAGTATTTAACAGTGATGTAATCGGGAAGTTGAATATTCTATACATGTCGGAAGCCGAAAAAATTAGCAAAATTGGGTTGCGGCTTCGTGAGAAAAGCGCATAAAAGTGCATTTTTGGTACAATTTGAGTGTATTGCTACACTATTTTTTAAATATCTCCGGCTCTATTGGTTGTAGAAAAAAAAACTAAAATACTCATAAATGAAGAGGCTATCGAACTGTTGGGGTACAATTACATTAACAGCCTAACCCCAAAAAAATCGAAATTTCTTGATTTATTAATTTTTTTACTAATAATGCAATATGTGGGGTAAAAATCGTCAGATCTTTACAAAAATTGGAGAAAGTATGTATTTTTATGTTGCAAATACGTGATTAAATAAATAAAAAAAAATCATATTTACGGCCACAATTGAACATTTTCGAAGAAAATTAAAACGCTTGTCATTTAGTGAGAAATGGCCATATACGATAATGTTATTTTGTAAAGTGTAGGCTTTTTTATGTACTTCCTTGTGAACATATGCCAAAATCTGTTTGTCAAGATAAAATGCCGTTATTTTTTTTCATTCAAAGAAAAATATGTGTACATATATTTTTTTACTAATAATGCAATATGCAGGGTAAAAATCATCAGATCTTTACGAAAATTGGAAAAAATATGTATATTTATGCTGTAAATACGTGATTAAATTTTCAAACAAAAATTTCATTTTACGGCCACAATTTAAAAAACATGTATCTAACAACCAATTCTCTTTAAATGACGAGGGTTTTACTTTTTTTCGAAAATATTTAATTGTGGCCGTAAAAATGAATTTCCTTTTTTTATTTCTAATTTAATCACGTATTTACAGCACAAAAATACATATTTTCGTAAAGATCTGATGATTTTCACCCCACGCATTGCATTATTAGTAAAAAAAAAATATATATATAAAATTTTTTTTTTCGAAAAAAAAAAAAACATTTTATCTTGATAAACAGATTCTGGCATATGTTCACAAGGAAGTACCTACATAAAAAAACCCATACTTCAGAAAAAATGTATCCTATAACCATTTCTCATTAAATGAGATGCATTTTTACAACATAGAAATTCATATTGTCTCAATTTTTCTAAACATCTGATGATTTTTACCCCACGTATTGCATTATTAGTAAAAAATAAATAAATCGAGAAAGTTGGATCTTTTGGAGTTCGAATGTACTTTTAATGCAACTACTATACCCCAACAGTTCGATAGCCATTTCATTTAGGTGTATTTTAGTCTCTTGTTTCATTTTTCTACGACCAATAGAGCCAGAGATATTTAAAAAATTATGAAGTCATGCACGTGAAATGCACTTTTATGCGCTATTCTTGCAAAGCCGCAGTCCTATTTAGCTAATTTTTTTAGTTCTCGAAGAAAAAAACAACAACAAAATTCAACTTCCCGATTGCATGACTTTACATACATTTTTTTGACTAATTTTCTTCGACTATTAATGACTGTGGTCATCAGACATTATTCCAAAACAAATTCACATAAAAAACAAAATCATTATGACAAATTAGTCCTAATTTTTTCTGCATTTTATATTTGACGAATTCTGAATTTGTGTCTCCACAACTAAGCAATAAGCAACATCAGTGTTTCTTATTTATACTATCAAATTTTCTCAGTTACTTGATAGCAACTAAAACGGCAGGTCTACTAGATGGAAATTGTTGATATTAGAACTTGGAAAAGAGCACACCAATTGATATATTAATATATTACATGTGATAGTTCAGTTCCTGTTTAGCAGAACAACATTCAATTTTTTTTGTGGTTATCCAGGCTTTATGCAAAGTGAAACAAACCCGAAATAAGAAAGATGGTTACTGTAATTGGTCATATCACAAAGTTGAAAAACAGCGAAAATTGGCCACCGTGGAATACCATTGTGCTAAATTCCAGTGACTTTTGGAATGTGGTTAATGGACAATTTGTCAAACCAGAACCTCCAGGACAGCCTTACAAGCTTGTAACGACAATTGTGATATTACAAATAGTTAAAAAAACTGTGGGACAAGCTTCTTTGCACATGCTACAATAGCAATGATAAAATATCCAACTGATAATATATCAACATATATTCCAAAACTAGAAGATTTGGAACATCGACTTAGAAACATGCGTGAGCAAGTTCCAAATTGGTTAATTGTGACAAAAATCTCGAAGACATTGCCTACAAATGACATTCGTTTAATTAGTGCCTGGGAACCAACTCATGTAAACAAAGAACTTTGCCTAGTTTCCACAACGATGGAAGAGATGCGATTCATTCCCAAAATAAATCACAACAAAATTAATAAGCCTTTTGAGAAGAGAGAAAATCATCGACAATATAACAACAACACATGAAAACAAGGATGGCTCTATGTGTGCAACAAACCTGATCATAGGGCAAGAGACTGCATGGGAAAGAAGAAAAGGTATCAAATAAATTTCAAAATGGAACACAAGGTGATGCGCTTATGAGCAGATGCTAGCTGTGATAATAGAACTCGATACTTAAATTGGAGCATGGTATGTGAATTTCAGAGTTAGTTATCATATATCTAACCAACATAAATGGTTTGTTAATTTTATAATTTGAAAAGCATTTATCAGTGTGTATAGTCAATGGTGAACATATTTTTGCACATGGCGGACATAAATGCTATGGCTTCTGATGCATATAAATGGGTCGAAAGACACTTGTCGAAGGTATTGTATATACCAGAAATTAAATACAATCTTTTCCCGGTGGAAGCTGCTGTTGATAAAGGTTTACAGCTTGGGTCATATTAAAGCATGCACTTTAGGAAAAAGGCTACGAACTCACATTTCCATGTTCCAAAATTAAAAGATCTGAAATCGGACAATTGATACATGTCGATTTTGTGGTTCGATGTAATATTTTTTATTACCCAAGGATGACTTCTCACATTGCAAACTCGTCTATTTTTTAAAGAAAAAGTCTAAGGCGGCAAGACTTTCTCAAAAAGGTGGACAAACATTTGGAAAGATTAGTGAAAATGCATACCGACAACGGATTACAATTCATAAATCAGCAGGTCAAAGAGTTAACATACTAAGATAGAATTATTATGTTGCAAAGCAGTAAAATTACACAGAATATATTTTTATTCCTAATATCGGTGCTTTCATTAAAAACCCAATAGATTTCTTTAATGACATGACTTCAATGTTTTTTTCAGAATCATGATGCACCCGAGGAATCGCTAGGTTTTTGACAGTCTGAAGATCTTTTCAAATAAATTGCAAAGAACCCTGCCACAAGAGTGGCTCTCAGTTAAATTGACAAAAAATTTAGTACATATGGTATACAAACGCTCTCATGGACACAAGGACTGAAAATTGATGAGAACTTTTTTACAGACTTGAAGAGTTCGCATTTCCCCATTATGTCATGAAAATTACTTTTTTATAATGGTTATAAAAATGATCCATCACATTTTTTAGATATTTGAGCTCAAGAATGTAGAATAAAACTATTAATTTTCAGACCTTGTGGCCATGAGATCTTTTAACCAGTGAGCCGTAAACTGTAAAACATATTACTATTTTAGAAAAAATGGATATCTTCAAAATTCAAAATTATTTTATAGAATTTTAGAAAATATAAAACTTCGTATTTTGAATGATATAAAAATTATAATTCTACAATTTTTTTGAAAAAATTGCAAATTTTTTGTAGCTCCTTATCAAAATAGCAAGAGGAAAAAGTTTTAAAAATTCTAGAAAAAAAACTTAATACAAGATGGCGGACCCTCGACTACCGGAAAAATTTCTGAAATCCCAGTGACCTCGTCTATTCCTGGCGAAGACTTCTAGAGATACAAGTGAAAGTGGGATTATTTTCAAATTTAAAAACCTTCAAATTAGAGAAAGAAAAATTAAATAGAAAAATTTGTGAAAAATATATCATAAATAATAAACCTTCTCTCCCAAAAGGTTTATAAAATAATATTTGTTTTCAATAACCATATTAGACATATTAATAGGGCATGCATATTCCTAGATATAAACTCAATATAATCTATATACAATCGTAATACGTATTAATAAATAAATAAATATTGGTTGAGATTAATTAAATCTATTCTTATTTTAACAGACTTTTATCGTACACATAACGTTCATTAATAGTTCAGAAATGAAATATCTAAGTATATCAAAATAAAACTATAGATTTCAGATACCAAGTAAACAAATCACAGGATTCTTCTTATATAATTGTTACATGATTAACACCAAAGCCATAATATAAACTGGAAGATGTCAAAATGTAAAATATTTATTCGTCATAAATATGTAGCGTCACAATTTTGTTTTGTTTAAAAGATTCATTATTTTAAGCACTCTTAATCACTATCTCCATCATCATATCTAACTGAATTTTTCTAAAATCAATACTAGTAACAAGAGTAACTGTTTATTATTAAAAAATACAACTGATAGAAAAGAAAATAACAAACAACAATAATAAAATTTTCAACAATCAACTACTTCATTTTAACAAAACCAAATTATATAACGATCATAATATGGCCTTGAAAAATTAATATTTTTTCACAATAAACTTTTTAAAATACTCATCTGAGCCACAATTTTAATCTTAGAGCATCCACACCATTCAAGTAATATCTAAAAAGCCTTTTGTCACGTACAAAACCTAGTTTTTCATAAAGTTGTAGTGCAGGCTTATTGGTCACTTCCGTTTCAAGGACTACCTCATCAGCATCACCCATTAACATTTCGTTGATTGCCATTTGTACCAGATTTGACCCAATCCGGAGTTTTCGGTAATTTTGATCTACTGCTAACATCGCTATGTAACCTCTTTTTATTACTTTTCGATGTAAGTCAAGTTTACATACGATGGCACCAACACATTCTCCTTCACACATTGCCTACAAAAAAAATAATAGACTTGATATAAACATTATACTCTTCCTAGTTTCTTGAAAACAAATGATTTTTTTAGGTATAATTGTTATATTGCAAGAAATGTAATGGACAAATAAATAGACAGACAGATAGACAAATATTTGAGTCGTTTAGAATTCGATAACTAACACAATAAGTAAACGGACCATATGTTCTCCACAAGCTTTATTTATAATTTCAGAAATGTGCCGATTATTAAATGCAATATACTTTTTGCTTTCGTATTTTGCAAAGAATGTAATACAGATTGAATTCTATTTTTGATGTCATTGGCATATAAACAGAGCAAAATAATTCTACAGTTTCTTCAAATTCAACAATAACTTGTTAATTAAGATGAAAAACAAGTATTCCATCATCCAGCGGCGTCATAGGTTATGTATTGTTTGCATATGAAGTATCCTTGTTTTCACCAGACATAGTTAGGCAACTTAGAATAGAATAGAATTTATTAACCTTCAATATTGTAAAAATTACAAAAAATGGTTTCGTCAAAATTACACAGAAATCCCGGCATAGGAATCATATGCCAAAGTATTAAGAATATAATAATAAATAAATATATAATGACAGTACAGATTTATACAAATATAAAACATAAAAAATCAAAAATATATCACATTAAAAACATTCATACACTAAAATAAAACAAAAAAGATGTTCTGACTGTGAACATTGAAGAGCTTGAGGTACATTAATGCCATACCATGCTTTACCCATTTTCCGGAGGTCTATTTAATCACAACTTTTACAACTATTATACTCTATAATCCAGAAATATGGAACTTACACATTTTTTTTATTGCATAAAAATATGTAAGAAAATATAAGATATGTAAAATATGATGCCTTAAATGTAAGTAATTAATATGCTATAAATAATTTAAGTCTCAGAGGATCATTTAAAACAGTTCAGATGCATGTGACGTTACACCGCATGTAGAAAGAAACGATGCGAGGCTATGCTGCAGTGTTATAGTAATATGGATAACACAGGAGAGCAAGTGTATTTACTATTATACAAATAACGTTGGATAGACACAGTGCGATCGAGAAAGAGGGAACGTCACGTGACACAGAAAAGTCACTAAAATTATGTATGTTACTAGTTTAGAGAATACTGAAGAAATGCAAATGGCCGCCACTTTGTGTTTTGTGATCAGCTGATTGAACATCTTGTATAGGTTGGTGTATGGAAAAAAGTTGGTGCTATCAATTTAAAAACCTACATTAAATAAAGATGACTTTAGTACAGATGCCGATGTATTTCCGAATATTACATACACATATATTGTAATTACATGATTTCTGAAAGGAGTGCATAGTTAAAAGAATAAATACAAGGTATTCAAAAGTCGAAGTTTATAACCAGTTTGTTAGTGGTTGGGTGAAACAAGTTCTCTCCAAAAAATTTACAGGATAGCAGCTTATTATCGGACTTTCAGCGTTGTTAACAAAAGCCTCATTCTTTGGATATATTTCGGATTCAGATGATTTCTTAGTACACATTGTGATTGTGCTGCAGCTACAGGCAAACACGTTCGCTAGACTGATTTGCAATTTATAAGGTACAGAGTGAGGAGATGAGACGTCATTCCTTTTAGTTTTTTAGCAGTAATGGCTATGGCTAAGCAGTTAACTGTTATGCAATACAATGTGCCGATTTTGTGAAATACTCATAAAAGAAACAAATTAAGTAAGGTAAACACAATTTATCTAGCGGTTGACCCTTTGTCTATGGTATATTTATGCACCGAGCTGTGCAAACCATTGTAATTTCTGTAAGATTTTGTTTACCATGTCATATTAATGTTACTATTGTATAACTTATGTGTGTTATTAAATACTCATTTCCTTTTATTGTTTTATTTATCACTTACTACTATCGTTAGGTAGGTTGAATGTAGACTACGCTGAACTAGTACCTACATAGGTACATGCTTGTAACTAATAAGAATAAAATAAAATGTATCTACTAAGTAAATATACAATTATTTGTTTACCAAGTTTAACATTTGTAATATAACTTAAATGGCATTTACACTTAAGTAATTACAATTTGAGTGAATGTATATTATTTTAAAATATATTGTATGGTGTTTAAAAACTACTCAATTATTTTGTTTAACATTACAAAACTGAAAATTTGTTAAAGTTTGCGTTCAGACTCAGTTTTCAAATATTAAACAATCCAACATAT
Source organism: Stenurella melanura (assembly GCA_963583905.1). Classification (NCBI taxonomy): domain Eukaryota; kingdom Metazoa; phylum Arthropoda; class Insecta; order Coleoptera; family Cerambycidae; genus Stenurella; species Stenurella melanura. Next base: position 88,024,281 of record OY757314.1, read on the forward strand.
TAGTTTTTAAACAGCCGCTATATGTAATTTAAAACAATACATTTAGTCCGCAGATCATCGATGACACTGAACTTTCATTCTTAATCTATAAACTTTCTCAGATTTTATATAATCTGTAGCTTTTCTTTGAAGTTCCTCTTGAATTGTACCATATTTAAAACGGTTGTCTCTGTAACATTTTTCTTTTTCACTCAAGTTTTGATACAAATAATATCAGTCAAACCAATATAAACTATTAATTTCTATACCAAATTGTTTATAGAATTGCACTAACAGTAGGTACTTATTTTATCACAAGCACTTTCAGTTTCATAGCTGGATTTTAAGTTGCAACTTATGTTAAGACAGGAAATCTAACTTGATTGTAGTCTTGCAACAGAGCAGCGTGGCCTACAATATAAACCCACGTTAAAAATAAAGTTCTTACTTTAACATATAACAATTTACCATTGACAAAATGCTTGGAATACTCCTTTAAAATCATTTCTTTTTACTGCTTGCAATCAATTGACGTGTTCCAACTTCAACTTTTCCTAGTTGAAAAATCAATGATATTTAATAAAAACTGGCATCATTTCGTCTTGCCACACTTCCACAATTAACAATACAGCCAAAACTTGTCAAATTGTATAATATAATGTCCACAAAAGTAGTAATTTAATGAAAAGTTTGGTTAGTTGCTATTTAACACTAGGAATTTCGGTTTGTTGTCCCTAAAGCCTAAAGCCAAGATGGCGCCAAGTGATGATGAATCAGAAAGTGTTGCTCTCAAAAGTAATAGTGATAAAACGATATATAGAACTTTCAAGTGTCTATTAAAGCAAAAGGACGAAAAATATAGTATATTATTAGAGAATGTAAAATTATTAAAGCAAAATAATCTATTACTAATCAGATAGGACAGAACCCAAATTATACAGCACAGCAACAAAAAATGAACAAAAACCTGCAGATAAACCAATAACTAATATATCAGACCAAAAAATGCAAAAAAAGGAGATAAGTGTGAATAAACAATATAACAGGGAAATTGAAGCACAAACTAAAATAATGAAGGAAATAATTAATTTAGAAACAGATAAAGAGATAGTTCAAGAAAATTTGGACGCTCAGGAATTTATTTCAGTAAGGCATAGGAAACCTTTTAGAAATCGGACAACTGAATTCAGGAAAAAAACTCTGGGCGTAAACGAATCAGAGGACTTTGGAATCGAGGAAAAAGTTTGGATATACCTCTATAGGATCAAAAGACATGTAACAGAAGATATGATTATGACATATCTGAAAAAAAATCCGTGTTTTAAAAATGTACAAATAACAATAAAAGAACTGCAAACATCTGAAACACAAAACAAATATTTCATGGTTAGCGCAGACTACAATCTGAAATATGAACTGTATAAACCAACTACCTGGCCAAAAAGTGTTGCTTTTCGTCGATTTGACTTCAAAAAGTATCATACCTACCAACAACGGGTAAATGACAGAGATCAGGATTTTTAAAAGACATGAATCTTAGTGCAACATCAGTGAAGACATATATTTAAGACAAGAGGACGGAGACCACATAATATCAAATGAAGCAAATATTCAAGATTATTTAAGTATTATGCACTTAAATACTCAAGGTATTACAGCCAGTAAGGTACCACAGTTAGAAGTACTTCTAGATACAGTGACAGCAGACATTGCTTGCTTCTCAGAACCCTGGCTTACAGCCTCAGAAATTAAACATCTACATTTAAATGGCTATATATTGATCAACAACTTCAGTCGTAAGGAATATACACATGGAGGAGTCTGTATTTTTGCCAAAGACCATGTACACCTAAAACCATATCAGTATAATAGATGTATAGAAAAGTATTTTGAAGTAACTTTAGCAAAGCTGAATGTGTCAAAAAGAAGGTCATTATTTGTAATTACCGTGTACAGGACCCCCAAAAGCAACCTGGATTTGTTATTGGAAGATATGTATGCTCTGATGTGTAAGATCTATGAAACAAATTGTTATTACATTATATGTGGCGATATAAATGTTAACTTCTTAGTAGAAACTAATGAATCAAAGAAAGTATTAGATATGTTCATTGAATTCGACATAAAAAACCACATTAATAAACCCACACGAATTACAAAAAGTATCGATGTAAATTTTTCAAACATATCTGTTAACTCGGTTTATGTTATGGATACACACATATCGGACCACACATTTCAAGTTTGTAAATTTATAGTACCAACAATTATCGACAAACAGGAGAAAGTATTATACAGACGTGATTATTCAGATGCCAACTTAATGTCATTTCGGAACTTGCTGTTAAATGAGACATGGGTCGATACATATGAGTGCTATAATGATGCAAATGAAGCATTTGATACATTATATACAACTTTTAAATTTCACTATTTCAATGCTTTACTCCTTAGGAAATTTACCATTAAAAAAATATAAAGCCATGGATTAACCATGAGATCAAAGAAATGCATCATACACTCTGTGAAATGTCAAAGCTAGCTAGATCTACAAACAATGAAATAATAAAAAATAGGTACAAACAACTAAAAATATCATATAAGCAATTTGCAAAAGTAATTGATTATAGCTATAATGTGAGGTTAACGGAATTCATGGAACAGAAGAAGCTGATACCCAACTGCCAATATGGGTTCAGACAAAATAAATCCTCCACTGAAACAGCTGTAAAAGAACTGTGCAATAATATATATACTTATCTTAATAACAAACAGTTCCCGATCGCTCTTTATTTTGATTTAAATAGAGCATTCGATACTGTTGATCATGACCTACTTTTAGAAAAACTATATCGTAATGGTGTTGGAGGTGTCACCTATGATTGGGCATCCTCTTATTTAAAAAATAGTACTCAGACTGTAGTTATAAACAATGTCAGATCACTCCCGGCGCCAGTTACAACAGGTGTACCACAAGGGTCAGTCCTGGCACTTTTATTTTTTCTAATATTTATGAGTGATATTGAGTTATCATGCGCATCTGCAGATACCATGATTCTCTACACTGATGATACGAATAAAATCGTATCAAAAAAAGATCTTGCTAGCTCAGTAGATAATGCAAACTTATGTACCAACAAATTATACCACTGGTGCATTAACAATGGATTGTTACTTAATGGTGACAAAACATTTTATATGATGTTTCAATAAAAAAATGTAAGCTACAATTTAAGTCCATTAATAAAAATCAACCATAAATCAATCAAACAAGTTGATGATATAAAAATCTTAGGTGTAACCATTGATCACAAACTAATGTGGGAAAAGCATACCGATAGTCTCATTTCCAAACTAAGTAGCATCTGCTATGTTATCAGACAGTTAAAACAGACAGTTTCTACAGATGTTTTAAAAATCGCCTACTACAGTCTTGTCCATTCAATACTTATAAATATGGCCTAATATTTTGGGGAAATTCAGCTCACATGCATAAAGTATTTGTAATCCAGAAAAAGATAATAAGATGTATGGCGGGAGCAAGTCCACTAGAATCATGTAAACAAATATTTATCAACTTAGCTATCTTAACACTGCCACGTCTCTACATATATTTGGTCACTTTAGACATAAAAAGACACCGATCAGACTACATAAGAAATAATGATATACACAATTACCACACCCGCATTAGAAATGATTTATGACTACCATTTTTACGATTAATGGTCAGCAAGAATGCACCAGCATACCAAGGAATCATCTGTTATAATCACGCTGTAAGAGTACTTGGTACTATAGAGAGCTACAGAACGTTCAAAGAAGTATTATTTCAACATTTAAAAGATAATGCGTTTTAATCCATAGAAGAATTTTTAAATAGTTAGTTTTAATATTTATGTATTAGAATAGGTATTACTCAATAATAATTATTATCTTTTTATTCTTCATCTTAACATTTTAATGTTAATCTGATTTTAATTTCTTTTAGAGCATCACCTTTGTGATTTATAATATTGTATGAATGTGTCATAGTGTGAATGTATTGTTGTATGTATGTCTGTATCCCTGGACTAGTCTGATAAGTTTTATACCTGTAGTGTGTTAAACTTAAATTGATGAATAAAGTTCTCTTCTATTCTAAACTGACAAATGTCAAAATTTGTGACGTCGCACGCACACGACATATATAAACCAATAAGTCACTGCCAGCCAACGTGCAAATATTGAAAGTACCACAAAACAGTGTAGAGTGGCACACAAAAAATCTTTAATAAATTGCATTCTGGTGTGTAAATTGCAACGCCGACAGCCGACTTGTTCCCCGTGAGAGGACAACCAACGCGATCGAGAAAGCTAAGCGGTGTGTACACAAAATCGAGGGCAAGATACAGTTGGCCAGACAACACGCTTCTCGAATCCAGGGTGTGGTGGAACACGTAGTTGCTGGCGAGGCTTTTACGCCAAAAGTTCGGCGTATCGCTGCCAGACTACGACGCCAATACCACACTGTAAATCTAGCAGTAATGCTTACAATTAAGCAGCACTGTCTAGATAGGATTTGAGTGCTTATGGCTATTAAGAAGAAGCTAAAAAGGCGGGTGAGGAGTATGGAACAAAATTCGTTGTTCCGTACGAATCCTTCCCACCTGTTTCAAGAGCCACATCGTGTTGTAGATAATCCGTCAAGTGTAGCCGATGTTGAGAGCTGTTCCGACTTAGCAAAGTAAATTTCAATTTAAATACAGATTAATATCAAAGTAGTTGTGTTCGATTTAAAGTCTGATAGATTCTCCCGATTTTTATCCAAATCACTATGTTCCAAAGAATTTTCGTATGCCCACACCTTTGGAAAAAGAACATAGATGATATTTGCGAGAGAAAACTAGAATACCGTTTATATTATTTTAACTTAGACCGTTTGTCATTTTACTGAGTTAAAATAACATCTGTTGTTCTACCGAGTAGGTAGAGATTGTAGTTACCGTGTATTTCAATTATTTCGTACTTATACAAGTTAAAATAAAATCTGTCGCTGTAAAATAATTTTTGTGAAAGTTGTTATAGTCCTGTTGCTCTATCAAGTGAGTAGAGATTGCAGTTTACCGTTTTTTTTTGTTTTAAATATTTCTTACTGATGGGAATTAAAACAAAATCCATTACTTTGAAATAATTTTCAGAAATTTATTATAGTCCGGGAATTTAGCACAAAATGTAGGCTACCGTAAATAAATAAACCATCCTTATATTTTGATACATAGGAATTTTCCGCATCAACTCCGACAAGATACCACGTGGTCGCACCAAAATTCACTTAAAAGAGGCACTTAGATCTGGGGCTTGAGGCACTTGGCAAACACCTCATAAAGTGTTAATGTAATTTTAACATTTCTGAACAGAACCGAAATACCGCCGTTATGATTATTTCTGTCTGTCCGTCTAGGCAGAATAATCTTCGTCATAAACTGATACCGAATCTGGTAACCGTTTTATTTTCCGATCCGAGTGTAACTAAGGTTACATACTGCACCAAATCCAATAACCGTTTTATTCATTTGGATTATTTCTGTCTGTCCGTCTAGGCAGAATAATCTTCGTCATAAACTGATACCGAATCTGGTAACCGTTTTATTTTCCGATCCGAGTGTAACTAAGGTTACATACTGCACCAAATCCAATAACCGTTTTATTCATTTAGTATCAGTGTTATGTAGTTTTGTCAAGTTCTTCATACATATACGCTGACCGTTAATGTAAGCATGATCTTTGCTGTAGATAATCGCTTGCTATTGCTTGGCACTTGCACACTACCTGTTCTTTTTACTACTTATTACTGTTGGTTTTTTTTTCTGATTACCGTTTCTTATCTCTTACTGTTTCTACTGATTCTTTTTTACCGCTCTCACTGTTTGCTTGATACCAATGCTAGCTTCCGAATTAATATGAGTAACTAGTAGTTAACTAGCTTCTCACCGCCTGGTTCCTCGTGTAAGATGAAATAACATGACATATCTTAAGTTTTTTTTCATATTATTTATTTGGTATCTGATCATTTTACACTGCTTTTGTAAATTTTATTATATATGTAATAAACGTTGTTATTTACTGGCATTTGCTTTTTACTGTTGAATGTGAGTGAAAGTCTACTGACGTCTGGGCCCCTGGACATAACCGTTTCTCCACTGTGACTATTCCAGCCACACTGCAACAAGCTGCGTTAGGAGGCTAATGTGGGATCTTCACCCCGCCGAATGGAAGTATTGTATTCGAGAAAAAATCACCCCACGACATTTTTTTAAATTCTCACATTTCAGATCATGTACATTACCAAACTATAGATTTTTCAATTCCGTCAGTCTGTCTGTCTGTTGGTGCATTAAATAAAAAAGTACTTGACGGAAGACAGTCAAATTTGTTAGGTTGGTAACGCCACTACCACCGAAGAAATGGTTAGACTTTCACTGGAAAATATACAGGGTGGACCGTCTAAAGGGAATAAATAGATAATGGAAAACAAATTTTCGTTCAAATTTTAAATTTCCACGTATTCTAAACCTCTCAAATTTTTTTTTTTTAATTTTAAATAGAAAAAAATTTTGAAATTTTGAAAATTTTTTATAAAATGGGTGATGGAAAAAATTATATTTACCTCTTATGAAAATTTAAAATAGAAAAAATTTTTGAAATTATGAACATTTTTTATAAAAATGAAAATTTTGAAACCTGTTTCAATAATGCAAACTTAACATATATTCCGATATCTGATGTGAGTGAAATTTTTACAACTGAGAATGATGAAGTAAGTCTAGTTAGTCCTATTAATGAAATTCTAACACACATACCCATATCAGCCAATATCCTTGAAAATAGTGATCCAGTAGAGTCTAATTTTCTGGTCGCCAATCATACAATTCAACCAACGTCAGTATTATAGCCAATAATAATTACCCAAATGTAGTGCTAACCAAACACGAACGCAAAAGAGCTCATAATAAAAAAGAAACTACTAAGAACAAACACTAAAATTGAATTAAACATCAAAATGTGCAAGACCTGGGTAATAAGTTATTAGATCTAGAATTATTTTTAAGTGACGTGAACTGTGACATCTTCTGTGTTAGTGGACATCATGTATTTATGGAAAAAATGGAATTCCTGACGGCTACTATGTTGGAAATTCCTACTGTAGACAATTATTTCATAAAGGTGGTGTGGTGATCTATATAAAAAACAACTTAACGAGTGACAAACTTGATCTCACTGATGTCTTAAATATAGAAAAACATTTTGAAGCTACTGCTGTTAAATATTCAATTGACAATTATTATAACTTTTTTGTTATTATCTGTCTTTATAGATCTCATGGAAATATTGATGTTTTTCTTGATAAGTTAAATTCTTTACTCGAATTGGTAACTAGTAAATATAATAATGGAGGGATCATATTATGCGGTGATTTCAATATTAATTTCTTAGCACATAGCAACAATTTTATCAAAATGAATAATGTACTTAATGCCTAATTGTCTTGTACCTACTATTAAAGAACTAGAATAAGGAACTGTATTGACAACATATGTATCAATTAAAATATTGATAATTACGTAACTAAAGTTATCAAGAAATGCTATATCTGATCATGATGCACTATTATTAACAACATCAATAAATTGTTCTAAACAGGTACAATAAAAAACTGATGTTCAGGGATGTAAATAATCAGGAGAACCTGGTTCTTTCTGCAGCAGGACAGGTACATAAAATGTGCTCTGCCGTTTCATCATCCTCCAGACACAGACGGCATTCGGCGTTTTCCACCAGTCCAATTCTGTGTAGGTGATGATTTAATCTGCAGTGCCCAGTGTATAGGCCAATTAGAGTTCTTAGGTGTAGCCTATTTAACTCTAATAGTTTTTTACTTCTTGACTTCAAGGGGTATGTAATAAACTCCTTTGAGTGAACTAATCCTGGTAGTTCCTGCCAGTGCTGGACTGTTTCAAATTCAGCCCAGGGTATGATAGCAGCCTTGGCAGAGTTTGCGGATATGCCAAGTGCCGGTTCTGGACCTATAAATTTGGTTGCCGTACCTTCTCTGGCCAAGGAATCGGCAACTTCGTTACCCTCCATACCAGAGTGGCCAGGTATCCAGATCAGAGTCAGTTTGTAGTTTTTGCCCAGTCGGGTAAGAGCTTCCTGGCAATTCCTAACCGTTTTAGAGTTACAACGGTAGGATCCAAGGGCTTTAAGAGCCGCTTGGCTGTCTGAAAATATTTTTATTGATCTGTGTCTAGGTTGCGTCTGTTCGAGCCTCCGTGCACTCAGTTCAATGGCATGAATTTCTGCCTGAAATATAGTCGCATTGTCACCAAGGCTCGAAATTATCCTTACCTTTGGTTTGCGACTATATACACCGGCTCCAGTTCCCTCAGGGGTTTTGGAGCCATCTGTAAACCAACAACTATCTGCCCTTTGTAGGTCGGTTTTGTTCCGATCCCATTCGTCTCTTCCAGGAAACATGACTTTAAAGGGCAGTTCATGGTTGATCAAGGTAGGCATCACATCTGAAGGCATTCCCAGGATGTTGTGACAGTTTAAGTCATCCAACAGCTTGTTGTGCTCCATGGTGCTAGCCTGCGGCATATTAGTTACCGCTTGATGGATTCTGTATGTTGCTCACCTGGCCTCTCTCTCCAGGTAAATATGGAGAGGAGGAAGTTCCAGGAGGACTTCCAGAGCAGCTGACAGTGTGGTGCTTATTGCACCAGTTATTGCCAAACATGCTTGTCTCTGCAATCCAGAGAGTTTGGTTTTGGTCGTTTGTTGCAGCCCTTGTTGTGCATAGTAGTATATCTTTAAAGATTTAGTATCGACTATATGAGATAGTTGCTTTATGCAGTAACAAGTAGTAGCGATTTTCTTGCATACAAAGTCAATATGTGTTCTCCAGCTGCAATCCTCGGATATAGATAATCCTAGAAATTTAGTATACTCAACTTGTCGCAGGGAGCCACATTTTGATTTAATTAGAATACTTTCAGTATAATTGGTATTAGAGTGATTGAATCTAATGCATACAGATTTTTTACTATTTCGTAACAAATTATTATTCGAGAATCAAGACTGTACGTGTTGCATTTGGATGTTACAAGAATTAATAGTACTACTTAAAGTATTATCACTACAAAGTATGAATGTGTCATCAGCAAACATAAAGATGTTTGAGAATTTTAGATCGTTTATATAAATTAGAAACAGCAATGGTCCCAAAATTGACCCTTGTGGAACCCCAATGGTTGTGGGTAGTATATCAGATTTGAAATTATTTACCTCGACTCAGTCACTACTTTATTATCTATATTTAGATGTACATTTTCCATGTTAATTTTAGGTTTGATGATATTCCATGCCGTTTTAGATTTATTTGAGTTTGACAATGGAAAATTATTCCATATTTGTTTAGCCTATATAGCCTATAGCCTTATATTTTTTATAGTACGTTATTATGTCATTATTACCTGACAAAGTCAATGAATACAAGTCTTTAAGCCCTTGCGCCGAGATTCTCAAACCCTGTGTCATCCATTTATTTTTTAATTTCTTGTTTACAATATTTATAGAAGTCTCCGGAAAAGTCATATCAAAATGATATAGAAAGTTATTAAGCAAATTTTTGAATCTTGTATTAACATCGAAATTATTGTTAAATACGTCAGACCAATTTTCTGTTTGTAGTCTAGAACAGAAATACCATATACCAAATAACAATAGACCTGATGGTCGCAGTGGAGGGTCTGACAGGAGCCCACTCACATATGAACCTAACCTAACCTAACTATACACAACTTCACTCAATCATATCATACAGTGTAATTACGTTGGGGCATTATGGTGAGAGTCAAACGGTATTTACACTACAGAAAAGGGTCATTAGATACTTAGCTGGTATCGGATATAGGGCTAGATGTAGGAACTATTTTAAAGCTCTGCAAATTCTAACGCTACCATCAATATTTATAACACGAGAAATAACCAGACCCTGGAGATTCCTCGTCACCGTACGAGCTTGTTTGAACATACCTAGTCCAAAATACTTGGCTATTAAAGTATATAATAAATTACCTAACCAATACAAGTCTATAAATCAAGAACAGTTCAAAACGAGTATTAGAGGTATGTTAATTGAAAAATCTTATTATTCTCTTAATGAACATGTGGCTGACACCCTGTGATATCCACTACAATTTGTTACAATTTATTATGCTTTTAATTTTATTCTGTATTGTTGTATGATCATATTAAGATGATCATATTTTATGCTTGTATATTTAAATATTTAAATGACTATCGTATATTTGTTTATTTGTTACATTCGTAATTCTTGTACCTCATTTTTAGAACTTTGTAAATTTGACATTTTATACATTTTATCTATTTACACTTGACCTACCCTATATTATGTAAACAAAATCCAAACGAACGAATAAATACTTACTTACTTACTTTCCCCTACTGAGTGTAGTCCACTCGTTAATAGCAGGAATAAGACTATCGACGCTTAGACTATACTTAGTAGGGGGAGTAACCCTATTGTATTATTAAACTGTGACTTAACTATAGTATAACATTTATCCTCGCATTGATAAACTGGCCCTAAATTGTGTGCTTGCGCTGTCCGCAACGAGTGCTCAAAGAATTGTCAGACAAAGATGGTGAACATTTAGTGACGTCATGATAGTAACGTTGTAAGTAATTTGGTATTTAGTGTTTTCTTATTCACATGCAAAGAATATTTAAATGTGTGTTAATCCTTCTTGATCAGTGATACCGCACACGAATCACTCCTGCCATCTTGAGTATCATTGAGGACTTGTACTATACATTTTAAACAGTATAAAATATACCATTATTGAGATTCCCTTAGAGGAACCATCACTTGTTGAATTTTTAATTGTAAAACTTATTTTTTGTAAGGTTTCATTAGGGTTGGGGGTCATTTATCGTCCACCTGATGTAAACTATGCTAGCTTGTCAATACTGTCAGACATATTTGTTAACTTTGCTGCAGCGAATATTGAAAATTTTGTTATCTTAGGAGACATTAACATTAATTTAATGGATGATAATATAATGACTAAATTCTTCAATAGATTGTTATTTGAATATAACTGTAAGCAAAACATTGAAACTCCAACACGAATTACTGATAAAACTGAAACACTTATTGACGTGATAATATCAAATTCTGATCTTAATATTAAAACACAAGTAACTGGCTTTAGTTTGGCTGATCACAATTTAATTGAATGTACATTAGAACTACTACATAGCACTTCGAGTTCATTAAAGAAACCAATACGATGTTTTAAGAATTTTAATATTAAAAAATTTCAACAGGACGGCAATTTAGTTGACTGGAATCATGTGTATCTCATACCGAATTTGAATGATAAAGTGGAATATTTCAATTCTTGTTTAATAAAACTATTTGATACTCATGCTCCTGTTAAATTTATTACATGTAGTAGTGGAAGTCAATCTCAACCCTGGTTTAACGAGACACTACGTGATTTAAGGAAACAAAAAAGGCAATCGTGGTTGAAGTACAGAAAGACTAGACTTACTGAAAACAGAAATCAGTATTGCCTTCTACGAAATCACTATAACTACTCGTTAAAATTAGAAAAAAAAAAGTATTTCACAGAAACCTTACAATTACATCGTTTTGACAGCAAACTATTATGGTCTGATCTCAGAAGGTGGAATATACATGATAACAAAAATAAATCTCTTTCCTTATCACCAAACTTGGGAAGTGCAGACGATATTAATGGCTTCTTCCTTGATTCAATACCTAATTTATCAGCCCAACCCAACTCTTTAAGCACATTTTATTCTAAAGTGTTTTCTGAAAACAAATTTGAGTATATTCCTGTTGAACCAGATTTTATCAAACTATTGATATTAAAACAAAAACCTTATACAATGGGTCATGATAAGATTTCTGCTAGAATGTTGCAGCTAGCCCTAGGGTAGTCGAGCCACTTACTCATATTATTAATTATTCATTCGAAATCGGTAACGTACCTGATCTGTGGACAACGGCAATTGTTAAACCAATCCCCAAAAAACCTAATTCCATCATTGAGAATTTATCTGATTTAAGACCTATCAGCTTATTGCCTGTACCTTTCAAAATCGCAGAAGCTTCTCTACATATTCAATTAACTGGGTATGTTGAGGCTTTAAACATATTACCATCTAAACAATCAGGGTACAGAAAAGGATTCAGTACAATAACCTCTCTATGTTCAATGACAGATGATTTTATCAGGGCTATCGATAACCATAAGCTTAATTCTTTAACACTTCTTGACATGACCAAGGCTTTTGATTCAATTGATTTAAATTGCCTTTTAGCAAAACTTCATTACTACGGCATTAGAGATAACTGCTTACAATGGCTAAACAATTATTTATTTAATAGAAAGCAATGTACTATTCTTCAAACTTCTGAAAAAATTGAAATATCAGCTTCTCGTCCTATTACTTCTGGTGTACCGCAGGGATCTGTTTTGGGCCCTTTGCTATTCTCTATCTTTATTTCTGATTTGCAACATGTTGTTGAATATTGTAATATTTATATGTTTGCGGATGACATTTCGCTTAGTAGTAGTTTCTCACCTGACAATGTACAAAATGCAGTTTATGAAATTAACTCTGATTTAGACAAAATAAAGCAATGGTCTTATGATAATACCTTGCTGCTAAATCCAAACAAATGTCAACACATTCTAATTGGTTCTAACCAAAATATTAATAAAGTCACGGATTTTTCACTTACTATTAATAATGAGCAAATACCAACGGTTGAGCATGTAAGAAACTTAGGAGTTACCTTTGACAATCAGCTTAAATTTACCAAACATGTTGACCAAATATGTCGTAAGGCATATTTAAGTCTAAAACAGCTTTTCCCATTCAAAGAATTTTTGGATGTTGGGACGAGAAAGATGCTAATTAATAATTTAATTATGTCACAAATGAACTATGGTGATATAGTATATGGCCCGTGTCTGTCTATTGAAAACAAAATGCGTATTCAAAGAATGCAAAATCATTGTATTCGGTTTTTAACTGATATACCACGTTACGCTCATGTTACACCTTACATCCGAGACTTGGGCCTACTTAAACAAAACGAAGCTAGATTCGTGCATTACTCATGTTTTCTTAACAAGATTTTACAAACAGGATTGCCTGAGTACTTATCTAACAAAATTGTAAGACGTGATCAGGTTCATAACAGACACTTACGAAACATTACTAACCGGGTCACAGTACCCTTACATCATAGTGCTATTTTTTCGGGAAGCTTTTCTTATATTTCATCTTATATCCTAAATAATTTACCTACTGAATTCCACAACATCTCTGTTACTTCATTGAAGTCCAAACTAAAGCAAGCTATATGTGATAATAGTTTAAATAATATTGACTTGACAAAATTTTAAGTAAGATTTTATGTATATGTAAATACATCTATTTGTTTTTTTCTTTTTTTTAAAAGGTTCCTATATGTATTTGCTGTATTTTATTATGTCTATTGTTTATTTTTTTATTGTACTATTGACTACATCTTTTAGGGTTAGGTTAAAATCATTTAAATGTGCCTGGTCCTTTGTGTGTGTATGTTTCTTTTTATATATATATATGCACAATAAATGCTTTATTATTATTATTATTATTAAAGTGTCACTGTATTGTACAGATGTTTCAACACATGTGACACCCCAATAGGTGTCAGCACAAAAGTGCTATTCAACACAGTGTTACACATCTTGAATACCCTTTATTAACCTACATGGTCATGTATAGAGTAAATGGAATGTTGCTAGAGGAGGTATTTGAGAAAGGAAATAATGTAAATCAACATAAGAAATCTCACAGGTACTCAATAGTTTAAAAAGACAAAAAATTAGAGCTATAGAACATTTACATGTAGGCGGCGCTGCAGTCAATGTTAGGTATCAACCATAACCTCACAAATTCTTTGATTTCTGTGTTCGTATTTGCTGTTTTATTTATTATTTAAAGGACATGCCTTATAATTGTTCTGTGCCACAGTGTTCATCTGTTGCTAATAGACATAAAGACTTAACGTTTCATAAGTTTCCCGATAGTGTATTAATGCGGAAGAAATGGTTAGTAGCAATCAGATCTCGCAAAAAGCCAAACAAGTACACTAAGATCTGTTCAAAACATTTCAACGAGGATTATTATACTGTGACTAGCATGGGTAATTACATAATAATTATGGGTTATTCTATTACACCATGCTTTCATTATCTTATATATTTATTTTAGGGCAATGGAAATGTCTCAAGAAGACAGCGACTCCAACAGTGCATTTACCTATAAGAAAACTGGAAAGTTATAGAAGAAGAAAGCTGAAAAAAAAATTAGGAAAATGAAGGGAGAGGAAAATTGAGCAAGTATAACTTGTGATAAATGCAATTGATTTGGTTCCTGAAAATACTGAAAATGATAATATTGATCCTGAAAATATGGAAGGTGCACATAGCAAATTGTTAACGAGTGATATGGAACTGCAAACAATTATTAGTTACAAGAGGGCTCAACTAATATTTTATGAATTTTTAACTGATACTCAGTTAAAATACATGACAGAGGACTCTCCAGGAACCTTTTTAATTTCTTTTGTGATCATTTTGGTGGTACGTACTGCAAGATACATACTGCTTTATTGATACAAAATGAATTGATCATAACATTATTAATGAAATACAAATTACATCTTTATTATGCTACTTTGGCAAGCTTATTTGACACTGATAATCGTAAGTACTGTGTCATCAATAGTTGTAAACTGAAGTAAACATTTATATAAGTGTTTCAAGCAAACAGATTTTTGGAATTTGACTACTACCTCATCTGGCCAGTATACTGTAATTTTGGACTGCACGGAGCTTCGTGTCGAACGCAGTAGTGACCCCCATAGTTCAACAACCTACTTACTGAACATATTATGGGACAAATACATTTAAATTACTCATTGGATTTGCTGAAAATGGAGAAATTACATTTGTATCAGTTATTTATGGAGGTAATATATTGGACAGAAAAATTACTGAAGTTTCTGGATTATTAGATGTTTTGCAGGATGGACTAGATATGTTCTGACAGATCGTGGGTTTGACATCTCAGATATTTTAGAAGAGAAGGGAGTGCATTTAAATATTCCATCTTTCAAATTAAGTGGACCCCAATTATCTGAAGAAGATGTAATGAAAACAAGAATAATTGCAAATCTTACAATTTTTAAGTAGGTATAGAAAATTTAATAGGATAGCCAAAAAACATAAAATTTTAACAGATAGAATTCCAGTAACTTTGTGGCCTATCGTTAATGAAATTTTATATACTTACTTAACTGTTTTATGATGTGTAATTTTAAAGACAATTTTGTAAAAAAAAGAAGTGTGTCAAAATAAAATATTTATAATCTGAGCTGGTGAATGTCTTTCTGCCTTATTTTAAGCGGGTCTATATTTTTTGTGTGGGTTAGGGTAGTGAAATGAACCGAAATGCGAATCAGTTCCCAGGACATTGGTATAAAGGCTTAGAATAATGAAAAATAGACATCTCTCGACATTGAAATATGAGATGTTTAAATGTTTCTAACGTAGAAACGGCTGAACCTCGTTAGAACCATTTAAAAATGCCATGTTTTAACATCTAGCAAAGTTTATTTTTCATTATTCTAAATCTTCGTCCTGGGGGCTGACTCGCATTTTGGTTCCATTTTACTAGCCCAACAATCCACACAAAAAATATGGGCCTGCTTAAAATGAGGCAGAAAAATATTCACTAGCTCTTAGACTATTAATCTGCCTTTCAAGTATTTTTTTTGATCCTGTAGTCGTTGCTCCTAACAGACTTTAACTCTTTTAGCAACTTCGCAATCTTCATTTCGAAAATACTCAACACAAAGTCTAGATAACTAGTAATTCAAATCACCGCACAAAATAACTTAGAATCAGGATGGAAATACCTAATATCGACAGTAGCACCTCTGTCGGATTTCAATGATACTGAGTTATAATAAATGCTCTATAGTACAGGCAATGAAGGCAACAGTTTGTAAAAACCTTGCAAAAAATAATAAAAGGGTCATCTCCGGGATTTAAGTAGGTAATCACCTGTAGAATTGAATGATGCATTCTTTGCACTTTCAAGTTCCGGGAAAATTCAAAAAAATTTGGAAAAACTTTTTGATTTTCGGATTTTTTGCGCTGGCGGCTAAAATAATGAAAACACAGAAATAAGTTTTCAACAAAATTTGTAGCTCGTCTCTTTCTCTACAAAAAAGGTCTTTACAAATGTTTGTCTTACTCAAGCTGTTTAGGAGATAAATTCAGTTTTCCAGAATTCTCTGGGAGTTTCGTACGACCGGACACATCAATCGATAATTCTTACTATTCAGAGCCGCTAAAAAAATTAAAATAACATAAAATGTAGAGAAAAGTTTCAGCTTTAATATGGAACTAATCACAAAATTCATACCAATTTTTATCATAGAGAAAAAAATGTTAGAAGATGGCTTAGTAAACTTTATACAGTTGATTTATTCATATCTTTAAGTTTTATGCATTTTGCCTATTTCTTCCATAACAATGGGTGCTTTTTCACTATATGGATTCGATTCTACGAACCTTTATCTATATTTCGTGAAAATTTTATTGAAGAATGTTAAGAAACAAATAAGTTGTAAGTATATGTTTTATTAGATAATTGTGCATTTTCTGAACGAGTATGAATAATGTAGACAAATTCAAAAAGTACTGCATGCATTTAAAAAATTCTAAAGTCATCCGAATGAATATGTTTTCTTGTACTTATAATCTAAAAATTAAGACTGTGCTAATATTATTAAGTAATTAAGATATGGCGAATTGAACTCCAAAATTTGGAGGTGTATGATCGATGAGAAATATACCCTCTAATTTGATCGCAAGGCATATTTTTCCAACAAAAGTAATTGCAATAAAATGTTAATTGGATTAATATATCAATATATAAGAATATATGAGCAAAATGAATTATCATTCTAACGGCTCCCGGCAAAGATATGAATAAATCTGTGGATCAACTGTACAAAGTTTACTAAGCCATCTTCTAACACTTTTTCTCTATGATAAATCTGTTTATGAATTTTGTTATTAGTTCCACATTAAAGCTGAGGCTTTTCTCTACAATTTATATTATTTTCATTTTTTTAGGGACTGTGAATAGTAAGAATTATCGATTGATGAGCCCAGTCGTACGAAACTCCAGGAGAATTCTCATTTTTCATGTATTTCGAGGCGGCTTAAAATTATAAGTGGAAAACACGATATATCTTCTAAATGAATTAGGTAAGACTAATATTTGTATAGAGAAAGAGACGAGCTACAACTTTTGTTGGGAACATTTTTCTCAATTTTCATTATTTTGGCCGCTAGAGCAAAAAAACAGAATCAAAAAGTTTTTCCAAATTTTTTTTGAATTTTCCCGGAACTTGGAAGTACAAAGAATGCACCATCTCATTTTCCAGGATATTTTACCTACTTAAATCCCAGAGATGATCCTTTTATTAATTTTTGTTACCTTCAATGGCTAATTTGCCTGTACTACTATTCCTATCCATAAATAAAATTATACATGAATGACTTACCAAAAAACAAAGTTTTGGCCAGTTGTGTATGAAATATCTGTAGGTATATATTGAATATGGTTCAGAGAGGTCCTTTTGAATTATCTTCATAATCATAGGCATTTGTAACTCCGACTCATACTGTATAAAATCTATTTTAGGTTTGGTGTCAAATGTAGAATGGGTTTCTGACTTTTCACTATTATCTTCTAATTGAACATTTCTAAGACTATTGGCTACTTCTAAAACACTTGAAACGGTGGTATCATTAATTTCATAATCAGAAAGGACATCTGCTTTCGGTATTGAGAAATTATTACTACATGAGGCTATTGCATCATCTTGTAACATTTTTCTCAGTCCTAAGTCTTCCGTAACACCATTGTCGATTGAATTTTCAGATAGTTGTGGTACCAAAGAAAACGGTTTATCACAAGATACATTAGTTGAAATATTATCATTTGAATCTAGCTTTCCTAATTTACACTTCTTTTTTTTAGAGCCTTCTATATGTTTATCTAAGTTATTTACAATGTTATCACTCCTAATTGTAAAATTCTCGTCTAAGCTTTTGCTACTTTGGTCTTCTAATATTTCAGTTTGAGGGGCAGTCTTTCCTATACAATTTTCATCAGGTCTACATTTAGATTCAGTGTCTTTATATTCACCATTAATATCCGAGTTCGTATGTTTATTTTTTTTATTCTTTCGACTACTTTTTTTAATATTTGACGAGTCATTCGCTATTCCATTTACCAATCCATTTTTGAGTTCATTTTTTTCCTGGACTTTTTCGTTTATAATACATTTTTTTGATACGTCTTTAGCTTTATTTTCTTGTGTAAATGTTGAAGGACACTTATCAACCTTACTTTTTTTATTAGTCTTATTCATTTTCCAAAATATTGTTCCAAAATATTAAATAAGAATTTTTCATATAACAAAAATATATTTCAAATTAAATACACTTTTGAGCAAAATAATAATCGTACGTGAGACATATTGATGTAAAATGTACAAGGAAGACAGGGAATTTTAGGTTATTTTGCATAAGCTGGTAGATGTCAAACCCAAGTATTCTGAAACAAAGGAACTACTTACTTTTAAAAGAAAAAAATTCCTCGAGGAAATAAGGTAAATTTCATTGTTATAATCGTAATTAAGAGTAATCACACTTACTTTTGCGAAAAGTATTTAATTTACAATAAACTAAAATTTACCCTAACCTTAGATTTAGAAAATCAAGTTATCATAAAAGAACAATTCCCCTAAATAGCCAGGTTGGTCAGTTCACCGCGAAATCCGAAATGTGGGTCATTCTCTAAGGTTGCTTTTTTGCGTCTTTTACAAACCTCAATATTGTATGAGATATATCGTTTATTATTTTAGGAAATAAGTGTATGGAAATGCCACTGCGGATGACGATTTTGCTCAAAATACCGGCTACCCCCCTATTTCCTTACCCTGATGATTAAGAATATAAACATATTTTGCCTCCCTCGCTCCCTCTCTTTAGTTTTTGACAAAACAAAGAATCAAAACAAGATGTAAACAATACATACTTTTCGCAGGTGTATTGTAATTTTACATAACTGTTGAATATTTTATGGAATAGTTTTTTGAAATTAAGTTTTAAATGTAAGTACATCATTTATTTTTTTAATTTGTCATTCGATCTATATGATGATGCTAGGTTGATTGGCGAAAGCTCACAACATACTATGTGCTATTTTTTGTTTTTGAAGGATCTTATCGAAAGTTGCAAACTTTAATGGACCGATATTTTGGAAGTTATTCAGAATATGACGACTATATTTTATTGTATAATACCTATATATAGGTACATAATAAAATGAAATTTTTTTCTGAGTGCCTAGCAAATACACTAACTATCGATCATTTCTAAGAAGAGTATATAATAATGAGCATTACTTAGTGTGCATCAATAATATATGCTCACATTATTTGCATTGAAATATTCTAGTTGAAATACCTCTGCTATATACCTACACGTTATTTCGTCTTTTTAAAAATATTGTCGAGTAGATGTGCCTCCGATAAGCTTACTTGATATAGGATTAAGAAAGAAGGAATCTGTATATCCAAAGTGAATATTTTTATTCTATATTTAAAATGAGTAAAAGTACGTATAATATATAACTTTTGACGTAGTTTGTTCAAACAAAGAGCTTTATTGATTCTTGGGTTCATTATTTTGAAGTTAATTTTCTAGAAAGGTAAAATATGAACGGGGCAATTAATATATCTCCAAATTCATGTTCAGAGCTTAATCGAGAGAAGGGAATACAGTCGAAACTTTGTTGTTCTCTGAAACATTAAAGAGTTACCTGCTATAAATATTATCTTACTGTATACCTAATTGGGAAATATATATAAAATGCCTTGAAAATTGATGATTTACCTTATTTATACCTCTGAAATAGGTATGTATCTATTTTCAATAATAGGTAAATACACAACATGTATCTACTTATATATATACACAATCTATATTAGAAGCAGAAACAATATTATTAATAATTTTATCTGTGTAGGCAAGGTGCCATCATGGGCGGTGGTCTGCTACAGGTGATCGTTATCCCACATTAAATTCTGTAATAGCCCACTTTATGCTTGTTGATCATAAACAAATATTCTATATTTACATAAGCTTTGCATTTATTATTGATAGATTTATATTGATCATATAGCTCGGAAAATTTTATTTTAAGGTGGTTTTCTCATTTTTCTGTTAAATCTACTCCGCAGATAATTTCCTTGGATAAAATTGTACCAATAATTATTTTAATAGGATTCATATACTGAATAAATATAATGGAATTGCATAAAAAAATCAGTCCTTAATTATTAAATAATTATATATAGGTGGTAAGTGGTACAATTTTCCTGAAGAAATAAATTAATAAATGAAGAGCTACTATGGACAATATGTATGTGTAAATATACAGGGTGTAATTATTAGTTTCATGTCATTAAAAAATATTGGTGGTAGAGAACGACAAGACAAACAAAACAACCTTATATAACATGGGGTCTAAAGCTCACAGTTTTGGAGAGAACAAAAATTTCCAAAATACTTAATAACATAGTTTGAGAACTGCTGGCATATTGGGGTAGGGTTTATTGCCTCGCGTCTTGTCGCACATGATACTCTGACATTCGTGCAAATAAGTATGGTGAGCCTAAGAGATAATTAGGCTGCGACGGGGGTCATCAAAGAGCATGCCGACAAAGCAGTTAAAAGCGACCGACAGAGGACACCGCCATGTTTTTTGCTGCTTCGTGGCCAAACCATCTTATTTCGCGTGCTATACTCTCCCTTGTAATCTTCTCAAGTAATAATTTCAGTTTGTGTCCTTACTTGGTAAACAACGTACACACAACGCGACCTACCCGTTCCTTGGTTTTGTCTGTTGCCTTTGTTCTTTTTGAATTATGTGTATGTGAATTATTGTATATAAAAAGTATTGAAAACATTCAGCGTCGTTTTGTTAAGTATTTGTGTTTTATTGAAGATGGCAATTATCCCACAACTGGTTATTCGCAAAACCTCATGTTAGAAAGATTTGATATGTCGAGTCTAGAAAATAGAAGAATAGCACACTCTGTAATATTTTTGCATAAAATTATTCACAATATATCTGATTGCCCGTCTATTTTGGAGCAACTGTGTTTTCGTGTACCTCGTATAGGAAGCAGAAATCGTGACACATTCTATCTTGCTACTCCCCGAACAAATTTACTAAAACTTTCACCTATACATTTTATGTGTAAAAATTATAATTCAGTGCAAAATGAGCTTGATATATTTAATTGTAGTCCTGCATCAATTAAAAGATTACTATGCGTATAACCCCATATCCCTTATTGCCGTTTTCATGTTTTTTTAGAGTTATGTGATGTGTATATATTATTTTAAGTCAGTTTTTTCTTAGTATTACATTTGTATTTTGTTTCTTCACAGTACGACACGTACTGTGAATTTGATATATATAATACTTATACTGTTTGTGCTTACTAGTGTAACATTCCCACCCTTTAATTGGTTTTCTGTTGGGTGGTTGTATCTAAATAAATAAATAAATAAATAAATAAATGTGCCACCTATGTTTAGATTTATTTTATTGACTTATCGTTCAAGTCGTTAGTACTTGGTTACATAAGACACTACTTCTCATTCGTGCTTTTTGTGTTACTTTTGGATTTTGGACCAAGTTTTTCTTTTTGTTTTCTTTATTGATAACGTTAATTTACAGTTTAGTGTGGTGTTTTAAAACGCAGATTGTGGACATTATGGGAGATTATACTTATCCAGAGCTTGCGGATATGCACTTGGTGTATGAAGAAAGTGGTGGAAGTGCAGCTGGTGCGGAAGAGCATTATCGTTTAAGGTGCCCTAATCGACGTCATCCTTGTGCTCGTACATTTGTTAATATCGACCAGCGTCTTCGAGAAACAGGTCATCTCGATGGACGTGGAGGAGAACGAGGTCCACCATGCGAAGAAAGGGTAATTGACGCAGAGGTTCAAATTTTGGAACTTGTAGAAGAGGATCCAACTTTAAGCACCCGCGATATCGCAATCCATGTGGGAGTATCCCATTTTGTGATATGAAGGACATTGAGAGATATGAACTTACATCTCTATCACTATCAACGTGTCCAAGCACTAGAACTTCAAGATTTTGCAGAGCGAATGCAATTTTGTAGGTGGATTTTAAGAAAACCCACGGCAAATGAGTATTTTTTAAACATTCTGTGTTTCTCCGATGAGTCATGTTTTATCAGAAATTGAGTGTTTAATTTTAAAAATATGCACTATTGGGCAGACGAAAATCCATGTGTAATAAGAAGGGCGCATTTTCAACGACGGTTCAGCGTTAATTTGTGATGTATACTTAAATTTTTTGCAACAAACATTGCCAAATTTGCTGGAAGATGTACCCTTGGTTACGCGCAGAAGAATGTGGTATTTGTACGATGGCGCGCCAGTCCATTTTAGTCTGACTGTTCGAAATTTTTTTAACAGAAAGTTTCCTTGATGATGAATTCGACATGGCGGACCAGTGCCATGGGCTGCTAGATCGCCCGACTTAAATCCGATGGACTTTTATTTTTGGGGGCATTTTAAATCTCTGGTTTACCGTGATTCAATTGACACTTTAAAACAATTGCAACAAAGTATTTTAATGTGCATACCCAGCAAACATTTAAGTATTATTTGACGTCAAGACTACCTAATTTATGTATAATAAATTTAGTCGCAAAATTAGAATTAAACATATTTTGGTAAAATTTACGTTGATGCTACGTGGAATCGACATAAGTGGAGAATAAGACAACGTCGAAATTAAGTTATATCAACTAAAACAGGTAAAATTACATATAAATCTTACTTGTAGTCGCACAGTACATTTGGTTACTAATACCTGTTTAGGTATATTTTACTTGAATTCAACGTTAATTTGACATCAAGTTGACTAGTTTTAGGTAGAATTTACATATTACATACATATGTGTAATTTAAAAATGACACCAAGTGGAAAAAAATAAGATTTTTACACTTATTTGGTATTTTTCTCTATAAGTAGTCGACATATGGTTGTCAGTCACTTACAAAACTGAAGAGATATGTAACTCACAATAACCATACAAGATGAATGCCGGTAACTAAAATAAATACAATTTATGAGGAAAGTATTTGCAGTTCTCGCTTATTGAAATCAATGTGCCGAAATTTTTTCTGTGAATGATAGCAGCTGTACTCCATAAAATACTAATGCGCCTCAAAAATATTCATCTATAAGAAAATTTATATTACCAATTAAGAAAAATATTGTAATATTTTGAGCCGAAAATATACTATACTTGTTAAATATGAGTTTACAGATATAATTATGTATTTTCTTAAACTTTTCGTCAGTTTGTTTCCATATACACTCATTTTACAAACTACAATTTGGAATCATACTTCAACTGCGCTGAGAAAATATGGCGTCTTGTGCTAATTAGACCTCTAAGTTAAAATTACCATGACAATCTACGTATTTTATAGGTGGAAATTATCACAGGTCAAGTTACACGAAAATTTACGACATTTTGGTTAACTTTACCTATTAAAAGTATTATTAACTCTGTTGTTATATCAAATAATTACTTGTAGGTAAATATAACCTATTTATATTACCTTATTTTTAATATACTACCTATTGGTAAATTCTACTTATTATGTGTAAATTTTAACTCGACTAGTGTATTGTGTTGACGAGTGAGTTGTCATAATGGAGACATATGATATTGCCTTGGTATTCGACAGCGTCCAAAAGTTCTGGAAGCTCGGCTGGCATTCGGCAATACTCTTGTATTGAAATTCTATAGGCAATTATTTCCACATACTAGAGTGCAAATATAGTCAAGATGTTCTCCTTTAAAAAGACTTGGATGAGAAATCTGGATGCGGAAGTAGTGATTCCTTAAATGGTGGTTTTTTACCTTTGGCATACTTCATTTGTACATTGGCACCACGAATTATCCAACCATGCTACGTTAATGGCCTCTTTTAATGACTGAAATAATTTTTAGATACTAGCTATACCACCTAAGTACCTAATGGTTCAAATAACCTAAATAATATGAATTCTACAAACAGGTTAGACGGGGGTTAACTTCTGAATTACTATTTTATAGTGAAGTTTACTTTGAGGTCGATTTGCCAGGTTACTGCGACAAAGAGGTTTAAAATGTATTTTTTTAGAGTAACTTTAAGGTCAGTTTAAGGGTAATTGACTTAATTGGTGAAATTAGGTAGATAATCCAGGTAGAATTTACCGATGTTGTCTACCTAATATTGCTTTAAAGAAGAGTAATAAAAGTGACCAAATAAGTTGCTATTTAGGTATATATTACGTAGAATTTCCAACAAAATCTACCTAGAAAGATATTCGACTATTAGAAATATTTTTAGTCGCTAAAAAGGTAAATACTACCTAATTATATTACCTATTTCGACCTTATTGGAAATTTACCATTGAGGTCAATTTTGGTAGATTTTTTTAGTAGTTTTCCACTTGCTGTTTTCGTTAAATTTACCTTCAAAGAAAATTGTGTATGAGGTAGATTAATTGGTATTATTTACGTAAACTTAAATCTAAATTAAGACTAATTGGTCAATTTTTATCGGAGGTCTATTTTTCCAGTCAATTTTACGTTATAATTACTTTAGTAAGTAAATTTGTCTTGTCCCAAGTCGAATTGGAGCTAATTTTGACAAAAATGTTTGCGGGTATAAACCATAAAAAATGATCCTAATTTAACAAATGTGTTTAACGGAGTGCGTATGTCCTTAGTTCGACGAGCCGAAATGTGTATACGTGGAAATGGAGGTCATTTTGAACAATTTTTGTGAAAAATTCAAAAGAATTGTTGAGTTATTGGGTGTTACCTATTGGGCATTAAAGGTATGATTATTATTATTATTATTAGTATTCGCTGTCTTGCTTTGATCTGTTTATTATTGTTTACATTGATTTTCATAGAGACCAAAGACTCGATTTTTAGTTTTCGATACCTGATTGGGAAAAATTATATGCTCTCAATTCGTTAAAAAAATCATATTTTTTCCTAACTTAAAATACACAACTATTTTCTGTTATCTTATCTCAGATGTCTAACTGTTCTTTTTCCAATTTCATAAAATAATTACTAATTTTTTAAGCTTTTAACACAACTACTTTTAAATTTTATAAATTCTTATAAATGACAATAAAAGCTACAATAACTTTGTTCCAAATTAAAAAACACATGTAAACAAATCCTATTTAAACCCCTGCAGCCATGCTATGCTTGCGTTGTGCCGAAAGAGAAGGAATTATTTACATTTTCATAATTAGTGGTATAAAAAGTTCGCTACAAGTAAGCCCATCAAAGTGCCGCACTTCTTCCGGCGGGAACACAAGTCGGGTATTACAGTTTTTTATTATTTCTTATATTCGGAATTATAACATCCAATGACCCTGAAAAACAGTGGCTCTCAAATGTTTTCTACCTTAACATTAAATTTTTAAACCTAGATCAGTTTTTTCAAAGTGCCCCTAGAGAAAAAAGTCATATAGGTTTTTTGTTTCTAGTCGGTCCCTATTACCAGTTTTTTTTAATGACATGAAACTAATTACACCATTCCCAGCAAACATTTTTGTCAAAATTAGCTCCAATTCGACTTGGGACAAGACAAATTTACTTACCAAAGTAATTATAACGTAAAATTGACTGGAAAAATAGACCTCCGATAAAAATTGACCAATTAGTCTTAATTTAGATTTAAGTTTACGTAAATAATACCAATTAATCTACCTCATACACAATTTTATTTGAAGGTAAATTTAACGAAAACAGCAAGTGGAAAACTACTAAAAAAATCTACCAAAATTTACGTCAAGGGTAAATTTCCAATAAGGTCGAAATAGGTAATATAAATAGGTAGTATTTACCTTTTTAGCGACTAAAAATATTTCTAATAGTCGAATATCTTTCTAGGTAGATTTTGTTGGAAATCCTACGTAATATATACCTAAATAATAACTTATTTGGTCACTTTTATTACTCTTCTTTGAAGTAACATTAGGTAGACAACATCGGTAAATTCTACCTAGATTATCTACCTAATTTCACCAATTAAGTCAATTACCCTTAAACTGACCTTAAAGTTACTCTAAAAAAATACATTTTAAACCTCTTTGTCGCAGTAACCTGGCAAATCGACCTCAAAGTAAACTTCACTATAAAATAGTAATTCAGAAGCTAACCCCCGTCTAACCTGTTTGTAGAATTCATATTATTTAGGTTATTTGAACCATTAGGTACTTAGGTGGTATAGTTATTATCTAAAAATTATTTCAGTCATTAAATGGGGCCATTAACGTAGCATGGTTGGATAATTCGTGGTGCCAATGTACAAATGAAGTATGCCAAAGGTAAAAAACCACCGCTTAAGGAATCACTACTTCTGCATCCTGATTTCCCATCCAAGTCTTTTTAAAGGAGAACATCTTGACTATATTTGCACTCTAATATGTGGAAATAATTGCCTATAGAATTTCAATAAAAGGGTATTGGCGAATGCCAGCCGAGCTTCCAGAACTTTCGGGCGCTGTCAAATACCAAGGCAGTATCATATGGCTCCATTATGACAACTCACTCGTCAACACAATACACTAATCGAGCTAAAATTTACACATAATAAGTAGAATTTACCAATAGGTAGTATATTCAAAATAAGGTAATATAAATAGGTTATATTTACCTACAAGTAATTATTTGATATAACAACAAAGTTAATAATACTTTCAATAGGTAAAGTTAACCAAAATGTCGTAAATTTTCGTGTAACTTGACCTGTGATAATTTCCACCTATAAAATACGTAGATTGTCATGGTAATTTTAACTTGGAGGTCTAATTAGCACAAGACGCCATATTTTCTCAGCGCAGTTGAAGTATGATTCCAAATTGTAGTTTGTAAAATGAGTGTATATGGAAACAAACTGACGAAAAGTTTAAGAAAATACATAATTATACCTGTAAACTAATATTTAACAAGTATAGTATACTTTCGGCTCAAAATATTACAATAATTTTTTTTATTTGGTAACATAAATTTTCTTATAGATGAATATTTTTGAGGCGCATTAGTATTTTATGGAGTACAGCTGCTATTATTCACAGAAAAATTTTCGGCGCATTGATTTCAATAAGCGAGAACTGCAAATACTTTCCTCGTAAATTGTATTTATTTTAGTTACCGGCATTCATCTTGTATTGTTATTGTGAGTTAGGTATCTCTTCAGTTTTGTAAGTGACTGACAACCATATGTCGACTACTTATAGAGAAAAATACCAAATAAGTGTAAAAATCTTACATTTTTCCACTTGGTGTCATTTTTAAATTTCACATATGTCCGTAAATTCTACCTAAAACTAGTCAACTTGATGTCAAATTGACGTTGATTTCAAGTAAAATTTACCTAAACAGGTATTATTAACCAAATGTACTGTGCGACTACAAGTAAGATTTATATGTAATTTTACCTATTTTAGTTGATATAACTTGATTTCGACGTCGTCTTATTCTCCACTTATGTCGATTCTACGTAGCTTCAACGTAAATTTTACCAAAATATGGTTAATTCTAATTTTGCGACTAAATTTATTATACATAAATTAGGTAGTCTTGACGTCAAATAATACTTAAATGTTTGCTGGGTTGCATATATAAAAAAAATCTGGAAAAAGCTACGCATTTTTACCTACTTATATGAATTTGCTAGCATCATAGCATGTTAATGCAGCAGCCAATATTTTTTTACTGTTTTTCTTTCAATATAACCGCATATACATTTATTTCTCAACAAAAAATATATTTTGACAATAATTTTGAAATTATAGATGTATATTTCCTCCATCCAATATACTTTATGTATTGACGAAAAAAAATCGGCTAATGTGTAAAATTAACAAGCCAACATTACACTCTAGCTTCACCGATTTAATGCACTTTTTATGTAATTATTGCACATTCTGTAGAATACTCTTCGCAATTATTTTTTGTAAATAATATTAGTTATAATAATTTTTTGTTTAATTACAAAACAAAAAAATTGATTTTTTAAAATTGAAATAATTAATAACTTTTGTATTTATTGATCGTTTTTGTTCAATCCCAATAGCGTTCTTTCACTAGCTAACGAATCTACTGTCCAAATTTCAATATAATTGGACTTTTCATTCTTGATTTACCATGCTTACAAGAAACGTGACGGACGGACAGATAGACGGGCGGACATTTTGTTCAGAATTCGATCACTAACACAGTATATGAAAACTCTTTATCTACGAACGATATTACTGGTTTTAGAAATGTACCAATCAAATGCAATATATACTCTTCGTTTTGTATTTGTAAAGATTATAATAAAAATCAAAAATATCCCAAACTATTGCCAACAAACAGTTGAATGAATATAATTTTAAAACCACACTTTTCCTATTAAAATCCACTTAATTATAAACTTTCATGTTCTTAAACGTTATATGTTAATTTTTATCGTTTACTGGTGGTTCTGTGATTATATTACAAACTTGGAGAGGGTATTTCCAAAATTAAATATAAAGTATTTTAGAAGAAAATATTCTAAAACTGGGAAATAGGATGTTAAAACTTAGCCGGAGCAGAGAGTGATATTAATATTGTATATACCAGCCAATATAGTTAACTGGGGAGAACAGGTAATTTTGGCTCAAACGAATAATCCTTATTAATTTTCGGTTAATATATAAGTAATATTGAACCTTAATTGAAACTGAACTGGAAAATAGCATCAACTAACATATTATTCATAATTATAACCACTTGAAATGATGGCTGCCAATTTCAATGCAAACATTACATTATTGTATTTGTGAACAAATGTAATGATTCTTGCTGATAAAGGCTGCTACAATTCTTTATCTTAGTTCCTTCACGGTGGTCATTGACGTGTTTAGAGACAAGTACTTGTTATAATCACTGAAAAAAATTTGCACAATGTGCAGTCTGGCAACCATGGGACCATACAATGGGATCTCTCCTACTAATCGATCTAGCAAGAAAATTTGTATTTGAAATTATAAATGTTTGTAGTAATGTACTCTGGGGGTCCATCACACTGGAACTACATTCGTTTCATTTAAGCACGTCGGTAGAAAATGTGGTTCAAACAAGTAATGACTCGATCCCACACATTACTAAACATAAACCGATATTGTTGAATATATATATATCGCATAAGGATGTTTATTGGCTAAAAACGAGTTATAAAATTGACTCAGCAGCCAAAATCATCATCATTTATTGCTTGACTTTCTGCCAACGGAAAAGATGTAGCTGGTGATTATGGAATAGTTTCTACACACCGTGTGTGGGCTGAAGTAACTTCATTTAAAATGACTGGTGCTGGTGTGTGGGTGTTCGGCGACAATATTTAGAACTTGTATTTCTAATTCTACAATCCGTGTCATCTATCTTACACCAAATCATGTCAAAAACAAATTTATTCTAAATTAAATACAACATATTGTTCTTCCGAACACTTGTCGGAGCCAGTCAGACATTCTTCTCTCTCGAAAAAATGAGTTTACCATCATGTAAAAATCTTAGATCAAATGTACCGGGTGTTAATGGATTAAGAAAACATCAAAATACCTCAAGAGAGGAGTACATTTATTTATTATTTTGGACAAATTGTTTAAAAAGTAAAGTTGTTAATAATCCAAAATAAAGCATAAATACAAATTTTAAAGTCTAAATTTTAACTTTTTATAGTTGGAAGAGAAAGGGAGTGTGATTAGATATGTGGCCGAAAGATGAGCAATTCCTGGTATGATAATTTGTGTTTGATGCTCTCTAATTTGCGTGATGTTGTCCATTAGTGGGCTATCGCACCAAGTATGAATGGTAGAATTTTTCCAATGTAACTTTGATGTAGTTTGCTTATAGCATTGTAGTGACTTGCATAGAGGTCTTTTAGGGAGGTATATTGTGAACAATTTGAAATAAAATGCATGAATTTATGTTCTACATTTCTTAGTTTATTCGTTATCTTGCTACACCATACCAACGCCACATATGTTAAGGCCGGTCTCACAATAACAGTGTAAATAAATTTTTTATTCTATCTGCCAAGTCTGATTTTTCTGGCCAGGAGCAGATACAGACTCCTGGACACATAATAGACTGTCTATACAGTTATGTTAACATGCTTGCTGGATGCGTCGCTTCTCCAGTCTTGCTCTCAGGTACCAAATACTTGACGTACACACTTTCCGCATTTTATTTCCCCTTAAGCAATAAGGTGTTCAAATCTTATTCCCTGTAAATCTGCATGTGAGGACTATAGATTCTGACTTCCCTACAGTTATCCAAATCTTCCATTTGTCACAATATACTGTGGCACAATCCGTGTGGGCTTTGAGAAGCATGCTTTTCTATACATCCATCTGGCACCATTATTTCAAAGAATTTGACATTATAATGGTGGTTCAGTTCCCTGCCGAAGGTTGATTCTTACAAAAATTATATATGCTGGATGGCATCTATTCAGGAACTTTTGTGAGGATTGTTATGAAGGAATTTTACCATTACAGTCTTTTTTCCGTAAATTATACGCTTATCAGATAAGTCTTTCGCTGAATAATTTTTCACATTATATCAATTTAAGATTGCTAACAGTTTGTTACTGTTGGCAATCAATTAAGTTTTAATTATCGTGGCTATCGGAATTTTCAATGTTAAAACCTTCGAAACAACAATAAGAAGCATTTTACAATATTTTGTTATAAAATTTTTCGCTAAAATTTAGTGTGTAATACTCAGTGTATAGGACAATTTGGTATACCCTGTTTAACTTTAATATTTTTCACACTGGTTGCCGGGCATTACTGAAAGGAATAAGCACTTGAAAGGGGTGGCGTTTATCCATTTATGGGGGTTTGAAGGTATTTTATTCATCATCAGCATTCGGGGGTAAAATCACTTTCCCATCCCCTGGAAGGGTAGAATCCACTCTTGAGAGTTGCCACAAAGTTCCTTGGCCGTCACCCTTCCTGTATAGTTCGACTACTAAATTTCCATCCATTCCCTTCTCTGATTTTATCATATGCTGGGAGGGTAGACTCAACACCCAAGGGTGGTCACGGTCATATCTCTGACATTAATCTTTGCCCTTTATCATGTCCCAATCAAATATGCAGAAAAAACCGATAAAAGAGGTGGTTTTTGGCCGTTTGAAGGAATTGCCCCGAATAAAAACTATTTTATCCTCATATCCATCTTCAGAACCCTCGATAACCAGGAAAGGGAGGTGGTCTGGTTGTGTTTCCCATTTGTAATAAAATCGTGCCAAAATTCCGATTCATGGACTCCACTATATGCCTGATGGTGGGAGACTTGTTGCATATGTTTCAATAATTTCTTTGATACGTACATGACATATTTCTATAACATATAATTACTTACCTTGTACCCATTATCCTTTATAGAATAAAATAGGAAAAAGTTTACCATAATAAGTTCTACTAATTGTCCCTTTATGACATATATTTCTATTTTATTGATCAGGGTTTTTCATTATCTGTTAAATTTGATGGGTAGGTAAATCCTATGGAAACAATTATCATATCCATGGAAATTATCTACCTAAAACTGTGTAGCAGAATAAGTAAGGCAAAATGGTCCCAGAAGATTTTGGACCTAATTCAGTGTCGATAGATCGAGAATAGGAAAAGAAATGATTTCTTCAAGTTTTAGTCCCCTGTCGCCGCTAGGAACCTCTGCACAGTCTGCAGAGTCTGAAAAAAATTAAATAATTTTTTACGAAAATAATGATTTTTTGCGTACACAAAATTTTTACTAGAGACACACTGCTCTGAGTAATTTATTGTAGATTTTTTCCAATATTTACAGAGAATAATGAATACCTACCTAAAAAAGTATTTGAAACCATTGAATCTGTTTTTTTGTCTAAAAAAACGTAAGCGTTCTCTACATCTAATTTTCAATGTATCGCCAGTTTGACCTATATAAAAAGCATCACAATCCGAACATGTCATTAACTTGTAAACACAGTTGATTTTACCAAATCATTGGTGTTGTCTTTGGCGTTAAACAAAAGATGTGAAAGCTTTGGCTTTGATTTAAAACTAACTTTTAAACTGTGACTTCACAAGATGTTAGAGATTTATCCGAGATACTCCCATAATATATTAGTGAAATATATTTAGTATTTTATGTATTTTTAATATATGGATAAATCTTGTGGTATACTATAGTCTTAATTGTTTTCTGTTGAAACCTATTATTTTTATATGGTATATAATTCTATCTTTAGGGCTTGTTCTGAAAGAGCCAGTGATGTTTAGGTATACAGCTTTAAAAACTGTAACACAACCTTGTATGCTCATTCATGCACTTGAAAACATTTGAAAATGACTCGACAAGTGACTCGACAAGTGTCGAAACTGTATAAACGTTTTAGTTACGAGGAATCAATAATAAAAATAGCGTAAAAAGTATTTGATAGATCATAATCATTGATTGTTAAAAAGTCAATATACAATTTTCGATTTTAAATGTTGCTATGTGTACTACCAATATATATTGTATACATTATGGAAGCTTTAGGGTCCGGCTCAAACTTGACTATTCTTTTAATATTGGGGATGAATACAGACTTTATCGTTGTCTTGTTAAAATTAAAGTTTAAAAACATTATTTATTTTAGCTGAGAATTTAAATCATTGAAACGCTCTGCCCCTAACAAGTAACATTATAGCCTATATAGACTATAGTGTTGTAATATATGTCACTAATGTGGAAATATTAAAGAGGAGGAATGTTCTGATTAATAATTTCAAAGACTAAGGCTGTACGAAGGCACTACTCATTATTTTAATGAATAAATAATAATAAAATTTGAAATAACAACATGAATTAACAGGTTGAGCTACCAATATATCTCTGATATTAGCGATTTCAAGTTAATATTGTAGTGTTACCTTTAATGGAGCTAAGCATGAATCTGATATTTTAAATATTAATTATAGACGTAATAAAAAAACTTGATTATAACATACATTTATTTATACTGAAAATTTATAACTGTATCGCACATCAATACTTCCCTAACATATGGAAAAAAGGCATGGTAATAGTCATTCCAAAACCAAACATAGATCACTCAAAAGCAAACAATTATAGACCAATTACTTCGTTTCCTGTATTAGGCAAACTACTTGAGAAACTCCTTAAAAATTAAATTGATACTTTAATGACAGACAAAATTCCGAGACATCAGTTTGGTTCTAAACAAAAATGCTCCACGTTACACCCACTCACGATTTTACATCAAATAAGCAGTCGGCTAAACTGAATAATTATAAAACAGCTGCTTTATTCCTGGACTTCAAAAAGGCATTTGCTGATGTATGGCATAAACGATTATTATTATTATATTATTATTACCATATTTACTAATCAATCTGAACAACTGTCATACATTTTACAATATGCAGATGATACAGCCTTGATCTCACATGAACGTTCGATTGCAAAGACAAGGGACAATCTTCAAATATTGCTGAACAATACTCTAGCATGGACAAGCAAATGGAGACTGCAAATCAATCCGCTAAAATCGCAATTCATTTTATTCAATCTCGCAATATCCAATTCTCCCTCAATCGAAATAAGTGATCACCAAATTCATCCAGTAACCAATATCAAGTATTTGGGTGTTTATTTAGACAATAAATTAAACTTCAACATGCATTCTAAAATGGTAAAAAGAAATGCATATCCAGAGCGAAACATTTCAGAGTATTAACATTAAAAAATAAGGGGATAAAAACCGCACAGCAGCTGCCAAAATATACAAAACAATTTGTAGACCTGTTTTAGAATATGGACGTACATTATACATGAACAGCAAAAATCCAGCTAAAAAAATGTAAGGACAGCTGAAACAACTGCACTATGGAAAATTACATTGCCACCCACACAATCCTTTACACAACCTTCCTAATGCACTTTTGTAAGAATTGGTGCAAATACTGCCTATCGAGGAGAGAATACAACATCTGTTTAGTTTTATTTATTCTCGTCTTTATGTATTTTACTAAATAACAGCTTATGTATTTCATCACATTTTTTATCTTGTTTGTCTTGAATTTCAGTTTTAAATTTAATGTGTATCATACTAGTGATTTTAGTGTTTTAGTTATTAAGTTTCTGTTGTGACTAATCCGATAATTGACGCTGCATGTATCAATTTTGTGATGAATAAAGATTCTGATTCTGATTCTCAATGAAAAATTTGCACAGAGAAACTACAATATTGAAGTACTGCAACCTCTAATAATTGCTCGAAACAACAATACACCTAGATTCGCATATCCTGAAAGACCAGTTTTTCACCAAATGATATTGATGTCGCAGGAGTACTGATGCACTACGCCTCACATTGGATTTTTTTCTTACAATTTATCTATGTAATCAACCTTTTGTTTGTCACCATATTTTTTATACAAAATGTTAAGTATAATATTATTATCTCCTTGGCTGAAGGACCTAGGTCCATGGCCTTTTGATTGTATTTTATTACACTGTATATTAATGCAATCAATATATAAATAACTTTTATTATTATTATTATTAATTATAGAGTTTCTCAGGGAAGCCTTCTAGGACCACTACTTTTTGTAATTTTTGTAAATGATCTTATCAATGTTGCAGAACCAAATATCAAATTAAGAATTATTAATTATGCAGATGACACAAACCTTTTGAGGGGTCACACGCTTAAGGAAGTTGCTAACGCTCTCTCTCGACTGTAGCAAAACATAAAAGATTGGAACTTATATTAAATGAAGCTAAATCAAGCTGTGTGATATTTAAAACAGATCGTTCGTTATTAACAGTATCTGAGTTGCTAACTGATAAGGTGCCAATTTCAAACATAAATTCCACTAAATTGTTGGGTATAAATTTAGACAGCAATGTTAACTGGTTTCTGCATATTGATGAAATCGCAAAAAAACTTTACAAAACATGCTTCGCACTCAGAGTTCTATGACATTTATTTGACATGCTGACTCTTAAAACGGTGTACTATGCAAACTTTAATTCCATCGCTAGGTATGCAATTGAGGTATAGGGTGGTTCTTCGGGCCTCCAAAGTATTTAAAACTTAAAAAAGGGCAGTTAGAATAATGTACAAATTAAAATTTTATGAATTGTGCCGATGACACTTTAGGGAAAATAAAATGCTCACAATACCAGGACTATATATATATATATATATATGTATTCTCCTTCTTACTATATTTAAAAAACCATCAGGCTGATTTCAAAATATTAAGCCTAAATCATATCCATGATACTCGGCACAAAAGCAATATTGCATTTCCAATGCACCATTTAACTTTTACTCTAAGAAAGGACCTTTCTATTCTGCAATCAAACTCTTTAACGTACTGCACCTCATTTTTTCAAAAACGAAATTCTAAAGGATTTAAGAGGACAAGTTTTTCACTATATCTGTGATATAGAACCATATTCAATTTAAGAATTTCTTGATTTTTAATATTTGTGATTATTTTTAAGTTTTATGTTTATTACTCTTATAGTGTTGAATTTTATCTTTTTATCTTTACAATAAGTAAGTGTCATGTGTTTAGTTTATATTGCTCACCCCTTTTACCCGTTTTATATATACATATATTTTCTTGTAATATGTGTCAAATGAACCTAAATAGAAACTATCAACTCGCAACTAGTGTACTTTTGTTTACACAAAAATTTTAATTTTAAGTTTTTTAAAAGGTTTTTTTTTATTATCTTCTCAACTTATATAACCTTATTCACAAAGTTATGCCCAATTTGTGTGATCCATGCACTATTTTAGTCGGCATCATGCCACCTGTCGCAGTTGTCTGTTAGGTGCACAACCTCACCAAAGCCCTTTAACATCGGGTCAATGGTGACATCAGCCGAACGTTTTGGAGGATGTCCTTTTCGCCTCTCGTCTTCTGGTTTCCTTTGAAGTATCAACCATTCTATATTCTCTTCTTATCGGTTAATGCGACAGAAAAATGAGAGATCCAGGAGGTGCTAGAGAGTCTCTTTTCAAATTGTCTCCAGAGAACTACATCATTGAAAGCATCAATACGCTCCCAGCTAACAAAGTTGTTGTATAAATTTAAAATTATAGTACAGTTTTATTTTATTAATGTTGCATTACTGCTCTGCAAAGCTATTTTGTTTTATTAAAACCGCCAAATTAATTATTTAGTCTCCACAACTAAATCGTCATATAAATAAGTGCTAAGAATGTTCTTACGGCTAAATTATAAAACATTTTGTAGAATTTGTTTTTCGCTGTTTCATAAGCGTCTATACAGCAATTGTTATTGGATGTTTTAGCTCACAGAGCAAAATTGATTTATAACAGATTTATATAGTAATGACCCCCGACACTTTTTGGTCAATATGCGAACATCTATAAAACTTTTCTTTAAGAGTTTAGGTAGGCATTAATAAAACAACTTTATTAGGATTCTTCTTAACACAATATTATTTCTGGGAGTATGTTGTATTCAGCCGAACCTGCTAAACAATTTTTATAAACACGAAGCACACATTTTTCTCATAAAACACATATAAAATAGTTAAAAAGCTAAAAATTGTCCTTAAAGACTTTAATATGTTCTGCACCATTTTTATAACATATGTTGTTTTCCCATTTACAGTAGTGTTTTACAGTACTCATTGTGTAATATTGTCGAAAGCAGTATACATTCATACATCTGGAAACTAAAATCTTTGGGGGCGATCTTATAACACTATTGCACAGTTACTAAGCTGAATTGACCGTCCCCAGAGCTTTAAGTTTCCAGATGTATGGATTAAAAAAAATTTTTTACTACATTTTCAATTTTCCTTTTTTTAGTATTTTTTTTTTAATAACAGCTTTTATATTTTTTTATAATTTTATTTTTTACTTTTTAGTCTTTACATCTGTACATTTTGTGCAGATGTTATTTTGCCCATATCGTATTCTACTCGTTAAACCCTTTCATTTGATACCCATAAGAGGGTTCTGAAGAAAAAGGTAATCCGCCATCTTGGGGCGTCTGCCCCCTTGGATTTAGAATAATGTCACATAATTTATCGTAT
The DNA here is from genome assembly GCA_963583905.1 of Stenurella melanura. Classification (NCBI taxonomy): domain Eukaryota; kingdom Metazoa; phylum Arthropoda; class Insecta; order Coleoptera; family Cerambycidae; genus Stenurella; species Stenurella melanura. Next base: position 88,061,754 of record OY757314.1, read on the forward strand.
TTTACACGTGTGCAAAATTCTAAAGCTCTAGCTCAAACAGAACTAGTCGAAATTTTGAGCGCAAGATTTGTTTACATTGTCACAAGTGAAGCTAAATAAAAGCTTTTGGAATAGTAACATATTTGAAAGAACACAGGAAAATACTATTTAATTACTACTTGTATTTTATTTATTTCAAACTCTAACCATTGTTCTTTGATGGGAACCTCTCGTAGTTGATTAAGATGCAACAGCGGGCAAAATTATTCGGAAAAAAATATTAATGGAAATTAGCATTGCTTTTTGCAGTACGCTTCTGTCTAGTTACAAAAAAATAATATATAACAATTCTTCGGCAAATGTATTGTTCTATAAGTGTTTTCTTAGTTACAAATATGATTTATAAGGTGGATGCCATAATATTATTTATATTGTAACTATTTGTATACTTAGAGGCCAAAAATAAAAATTATTGTGATATAACCATTTTAGGAACAATCTATTATTGTGAACTATGTTATATGCGAAACAATTGGTACAATTGAATACAAAAATTTTATTTTCACTTTAGATTTTTAATTTTGATAAATATTCGATATTTTTAGAGTACTCAAAAATTTCAGTGTATATACACGTTTATACCTTTAACGATTTCTTCATTAATGTTGCTGGAGATGTTACTGCTGGACTTCCCAAATTAGATATTGACCCCCTGCATTATATTGAACAGGCTAGTTTCACTGAATCTTTCTGCTTCCGTGAGGTAACATACAATGAAGTAAGAGACATACTTAACTCTTTGAAAAACAGTAACACTAAAGACATATATCGCCTAAATACTGACTTGATAAAAACTATAAAAAATCATATTGTAATTCCCTTAACCAAACTAATAAACATAAGTTTCAGGACTGGCATATTTCCAGATGCACTTAAAATTGCATCTGTTGTTCCAATCTTTAAAAAAGGTGATATAGAGGAAGTAGGCAATTACAGGCCAATTTCTATACTCCCAATTATCTCAAAAATCTTTGAAAAGGCCATTAAAAATCAAATAACTGAATACCTCGAGAAACATAAAATACTCTTTAGACATCAATTTGGATTTCGTGAACATTTATCAACAACAGATGCTATACTAAAATTTACAGAATATACATTAGGGTGCTTTGAAAAAGGACTCTACTCTGCTTCATTGTTTTGCGACCTCAGCAAAGCGTTTGATTGTGTATCACATAACTTATTAATTCAAAAGCTGCCCAAATATAACCCAGCAAACATTTTTGTCAAAATTAGCTTCAACTCGACTTGGGACAAGACAAATTTACTTACCAAAGTAATTATAACGTAAAATTGACTGGAAAAATAGACCTCCGATAAAAATTGACCAATTAGTCTTAATTTAGATTTAAGTTTACGTAAATAATACCAACTAATCTACCTCATACACAATTTTCTTTGAAGGTAAATTTAACGAAAACAGCAAGTGGAAAACTACTAAAAAAATCTATCAAAATTGACCTCAATGGTAAATTTCCAATAAGGTCGAAATAGGTAATATAATTAGGTAGTATTTACCTTTTTAGCGACTAAAAATATTTCTAATAGTCGAATATCTTTCTAGGTAGATTTTGTTGGAATTCCTACGTAATATATACCTAAATAGCAACTTATTTGGTCACTTTTATTACTCTTCTTTGAAGTAATATTAGGTAGACAACATCGGTAAATTCTACCTGGATTATCTACCTAATTTCGCCAATTAAGTCAATTACCCTTAAACTGACCTTAAAGTTACTCTAAAATAATACATTTTAAACCTCTTTGTCGCAGTAACCTTGCAAATCGACCTCAAAGTAAACTTCACTATAAAATAGTAATTCAGAAGCTAACCCCCATCTAACCTGTTTGTAGAATTCATATTATTTAGGTTATTTGAACCATTAGGTACTTAGGTGGTATAGTTATTATCTAAAAATTATTTCAGTCATTAAAAGAGGCCATTAACGTAGCATGGTTGGATAATTCGTGGTGCCAATGTACAAATGAAGTATGCCAAAGGTAAAAAACCACCACTTAAGGAATCACTACTTCCGCATCCAGATTTCCCATCCAAGTCTTTTTAAAGGAGAACATCTTGACTATATTTGCACTCTAGTATGTGGAAATAATTGCCTAAAGAATTTCAATACAAGGGTATTGCCGAATGCCAGCCGAGCTTCCAGAACTTTTGGACGCTGTCGAATACCAAGGCAATATCATATGGCTCCATTATGACAACTCACTCGTCAACACAATACACTAGTCGAGTTAAAATTTACACATAATAAGTAGAATTTACCAATAGGTAGTATATTCAAAATAAGGTAATATAAATAGGTTATATTTACCTACAAGTAATTATTTGATATAACAACAGAGTTAATAATACTTTCAATAGGTAAAGTTAACCAAAATTCGTAAATTTTCGTGTAACTTGACCTGTGATAATTTCCACCTATAAAATACGTAGATTGTCATGGTAATTTTAACTTAGAGGTCTAATTAGCACAAGACGCCATATTTTCTCAGCGCAGTTGAAGTATGATTCCAAATTGTAGTTTGTAAAATGAGTGTATGTGGAAACAAACTGACGAAAAGTTTAAGAAAATACATAATTATCCCTGTAAACTCATATTGAACAAGTATAGTATATTTTCGGCTCAAAATATTACAATAATTTTTTTATTTGGTAATATAAATTTTCTTATAGATGAATATTTTTGAGGTGCATTAGTATTTTATGGAGTACAGCTGCTATCATTCACAGAAAAATTTTCGGCGCATTGATTTCAATAAGCGAGAACTGCAAATACTTTCCTCATAAATTGTATTTATTTTAGTTACCGGCATTCATCTTGTATGGTTATGGTGAGTTAGGTATCTCTTCAGTTTTGTAAGTGACTGACAACCATATGTCTACTACTTATAGAGAAAAATACCAAATAAGTGTAAAAATCTTATTTTTTTCCATTTGGTGTCATTTTTAAATTACACATATGTCCGTAAATTCTACCTAAAACTAGTCAACTTGATGTCAAATTGACGTTGAATTCAAGTAAAATTTACCTAAACAGGTATTAGTAACCAAATGTACTGTGCGACTACAAGTAAGATTTATATGTAATTTTACCTGTTTTAGTTGATATAACTTAATTTCGACGTTGTCTTATTCTCCACTTATGTCGATTCCACGTAGCATCAACGTAAATTTTACCAAAATATGTTTAATTCTAATTTTGCGACTAAATTTATTATACATAATTTAGGTAGCCTTGACGTCAAATAATACTTAAATGTTTGCTGGGAATTTCAGCAACTCAAGTATTTCACTTATCAAGTCCTACTTAGAAAACCGAAAACAAACGGTCAGATTAAACGGAATAACATCCGAGGAGTTAAATATTAAGTCGGGAGTACCTCAGGGCTCAATCCTGGGCCCGGTCCTATTCCTAATCTATATCAATGATTTGCCAAATGCACTTAAGAATTTCACTTGTATATTTTATGCCGATGACTCGACACTTCTAATGTCAGATTATAATCTAAATAACTTAATGCTGAAGAGTGACGATGCGCTCTCCAATGCCAAAAGGTGGTTCACATCTAACTCTCTAGCACTTAATGAAGAAAAAACAGTTAAAATGATCTCAAGCACACGCGATTTGGGAAATCTACCGAATAATCCAACTAACACTAAATTTTTAGGAGTATTCATCGACAAATCTCTACGTTGGTATGCTCATACCGATTATCTTGCTGAACAGTTATCAAAAAATATATATTGTCTAAGACAACTGTCAAATTCTGTATCCCGCAATGTGCTTAGAACAGCCTATTTTGCATTATGTCACTCTAGACTGTCCTATGCCATTCTTGCCTGGGGCCACTCTGCTGGCAAGCACAGACTTTTCGGCCTTCAAAGAAAGGCCTTAAGGATTGTGGGTGGTATAGGGTATCGAGATGATACTAAGCACCTTTTTATCGTGCTTAAAATACTCACATTACCTTGTTTGTATGCACTGCAATGTATCTTATACATACATAATAACTTAAATAACTTTAATACTCATGCTGATTTACATCAACATGAAACCAGATATAAAGATAATATATGTCCTGAATTCACAAGACTTACCAGGGGACAAACTGGTGTCAAATACTATGGTATTAAAATCTATAATGCACTACCTAATAGCGTGAAAACTTTGATCCCAACAAGGTTCAGATCTACAATTAAAGACTTTTTTCTAGAAAACGCATTTTTCTCATTAGAAGAAATTGAAAGAGAGATTGGACATATTAGAATGTGATATTATATTATTGTACTGTATCCTTGAAAATTTTCTGTTTGTTAGTAACTGTACCTGTTTCATACAAATTAATTATATCTTTGTAGGTGTGATATTATATGTATGTATGTATGCTTCTAAAATTAATTTGTGCAAACCTTTTTTTTGACGTGTGTATATTTTTATAATTTTAACATTAATAAATTTATCTTATCTTATCTTATCTATACAACTATTTTATTGTTTTATATACTACACCCATTTTGCGCCTATAGGCGTTGTATAAACGTTTTGAAAATGTTTATATTAACAATCATGTTTTATAAAAACTAAACATTTCTTTAGCTTCTATGAAAAATCAAATTGCTAGTTATGCATATTTATAATTCATGCATCTACTTGCATACTAACTTGCAAAGGACTAGGACTAAATATAAGCTCTTCAGAGCAAGTGACAAAGTTCATTGCTGTGAGAAAATCAGCACCTTGAAAATTATGTAAAACATTTAATGTATTTTGAAGTGTAGTGAAATCACTATTTATAGATTACCTTTTTAATTTAGCTATAAAAAATATAGTTGGGTAATATATAGAAACTGTCAACTCTGGTTATTTTTAGTTTACCCAAGGAAATATAAGTTATTAGATGTTATTTTTAAACATAAGGCTTTAATTTGATTTGCTGATATTTTCATGATATCTACATCATTTCAATTCTGTTTGATATGTAAACATTTTATTTCTTTAGTCATGTCGTTTCCAACGAAGGAAGAACGTGGCTTGTGTTGGGGAGCGAGAGACAAATACTGGAAGTGCTTGGACACAACCAAGGGGGACGATAAGGAAAAGGACAATATTTGTAAGGAATTTCGAACGTCTTACGAAAAATTGTGTTCTGCGCAGTGGGTGAAACATTTTGATCGGAAGAGAAACTATATGAGGTTCAAGGAACAAATTGAGAAACATGGGTATGAGCCACTGAGTGAACCTAAATAATTTTATTTTTAGTGAATAATTAGTTTGTAAATAATTGTATTAGTATTTTGAGTAATAAATTTTTGAGATCAAAAGACGAGTTTTGTTTGAAAAACCCATTGTGATTTAACCAAAATTTTTCTTTTCAGAATTCCAACCAAAAGCCAAAATGATAAATCCTTTAATAAACCAAGAAGAGTATACCAGCAGATAGTATGTTGAGACTAATTTCTAACAACTTTTAAAAATTGTAAAATAATATTTTGCTCTCTATGAATAATTCAGCTGTGATATTTAAAACACTTATGGCACTGTAAATAAAAATGTAGGTAAATTATTCTAATAAAATGATTTATTTTTCCATAAGAAACATTTTCTTTTAAATTTGATTTAAGTTAAATATTCAATATAGTTCATAACTAGTGCTAACAAATACCTACAATTAAACATGCTTCAGAGATAATATTACATATTCCACTTCAATCTGTTTATAAGAAATTCATTCATAAAAAATATTAGAGTGAAAATTTAATTGTGTTGAAGGATATTGTAGCTTCTGCCAAGTGTTTTAGAATGTTTAAATGTTATTTTAACACACGTTTGTACAATTTGGCATTATGCCACCATCCATAAATTTTTTATTGATATTGCATGCACATTTTATTTTACTTAATAAAGTCAAGGTTGAGGCAATGTGTTGTTACTTTGGTTTAGGATTAAACATCAAAATATTAATTTAACTAAACTACTTAATTATTAATAAACAATATTAGTATCAGCTCATAAACTTGTTACATTTTTTTTTAAATTGCCATTGAATATAGAAATGTAGGAAATGTAAGGACCTCACAAAAATTTAAAACTAATATCGTTATTCTAATATTACTCTACTTATTTAAATATTCAATATGACAGCAAAATGTTTTATTTAAAAAATGTTTTGGAAAAAATTGAGTTATCTTTAAACATACAGTCACTAAAAATTATGAAATAAAACTGTCGTGAGCAAAAAAAAATATGGAGAAGTCTTATAACGTATTTTGACTAATATCTAGTTGTCTACATCTAACTTTAATTTTGTGACATTGTCATCTAGTAGCACAGAAATGCCTACTTAAAGCTGAACATAAAGAAGCTCGACTGGAATTTGCATTTGAATTTTTAGTGCATGATGTAAATTTTTGGAACAATGTAATCTTTACAGATGAAAAAATTTTTCAGTCTACACACAGCAGTCGTATTCGTGTTTACCGACCTCCGAATACTCGATTCAATGAGAAGTATATATCTAACAATGACAAAGTTAACGTTAACGTGTAGGCTTGGAAATCGGCACATGCTCCTGGTGTTTTGTGGCATATTGAGGAATGCTTCAATAGTGAAACGTATATTAGGATTTTAGACAATATTATGCTCCCTTCTGTGTCACAATTATTTCCTAATAATGAATTCATATTTCAACAAGATAATTGTTCAGTTCATACTGCTCACACCGTGACTAACGGGTTTCAAGATAACAACGTTAATGTTCTTAACTGGCCCAGTAATAATCCATATCTTAACCTCTGTGGAAGACGTATGGGGACTACTCATAAGAAGTATCCAAAAACGTGAGACCGCGGAATGCCCACCCAGCAAACATTTTTGTCAAAATTAGCTCCAATTCGACTTGGGACAAGACAAATTTACTTACCAAAGTAATTATAACGTAAAATTGACTGGAAAAATAGACCTCCGATAAAAATTGACCAATTAGTCTTAATTTAGATTTAAGTTTACGTAAATAATACCAATTAATCTACCTCATACACAATTTTCTTTGAAGGTAAATTTAACGAAAACAGCAAGTGGAAAACTACTAAAAAAATCTACCAAAATTGACCTCAAGGGTAAATTTCCAATAAGGTCGAAATAGGTAGTATTTACCTTTTTAGCGACTAAAAATATTTCTAATAGTCGAATATCTTTCTAGGTAGATTTTGTTGGAAATCCTACGTAACATATACCTAAAAAGCAATTTATTTGGTCACTTTTATTACTCTTCTTTGAAGTAATATTAGGTAGACAACATCGGTAAATTCTACCTGGATTATCTACCTAATTTCACCAATTAAGTCAATTACCCTTAAACTGACCTTAAAGTTACTCTAAAAAAATACATTTTAAACCTCTTTGTCGCAGTAACCTGGCAAATCGACCTCAAAGTAAACTTCACTATAAAATAGTTATTCAGAAGCTAACCCCCGTCTAACCTATTTGTAGAATTCATATTATTTAGGTTATTTGAACCATTAGGTACTTAGGTGTGGTATAGTTATTATCTAAAAATTATTTCAGTCATTAAAAGAGGCCATTAACGTAGTATGGTTGGATAATTCGTGGTGCCAATGTACAAATGAAGTATGCCAAAGGTAAAAAACCACCACTTAAGGAATCACTACTTCCGCATCCAGATTTCCCATCCAAGTCTTTTTAAAGGAGAACATCTTGACTATATTTGCACTCTAGTATGTGGAAATAATTGCCTATAGAATTTCAATACAAGGGTATTGCCGAATGCCAGCCGAGCTTCCAGAACTGTTGGATGCTGTCGAATACCAAGGCAATATCATATGGCTCCATTTTATGACAACTCACTCGTCAACATAATACACTAGTCGAGTAAAAATTTACACATAATAAGTAGAATTTACCAATAGGTAGTATATTCAAAATAAGGTAATATAAATAGGTTATATTTACCTACAAGTAATTATTTGATATAACAACAGAGTTAATAATACTTTCAATAGGTAAAGTTAACCAAAATGTCGTAAATTTTCGTGTAACTTGACCTGTGATAATTTCCACCTATAAAATAAGTAGATTGCCATGGTAATTTTAACTTAGAGGTCTAATTAGCACAAGACGCCATATTTTCTCAGCGCAGTTGAAGTATGATTCCAAATTGTAGTTTGTAAAATGAGTGAATATGAAAACAAACCGACGAAAAGTTTAAGAAAATACATAATTATACCTGTAAACTCATATTTAACAAGTATAGTATATTTTCGGCTCAAAATATTACAATAATTTTTTTATTTGGTAATATAAATTTTCTTATAGATGAATATTTTTGAGGCGCATTAGTATTTTATGGAGTACAGCTGCTATCATTCACAGAAAAATTTTCGGCGCATTGATTTCAATAAGCGAGAACTGCAAATACTTTCCTCATAAATTGTATTTATTTTAGTTAGCGGCATTCATCTTGTATGGTTATTGTGAGTTAGGTATCTCTTCAGTTTTGTAAGTGACTGACAACCATATGTCGACTACTTATAGAGAAAAATACCAAATAAGTGTAAAAATCTTATTTTTTTCCACTTGGTGTCATTTTTAAATTACACATATGTCCGTAAATTCTACCTAAAACTAGTCAACTTGATGTCAAATTGACGTTGAATTCAAGTAAAATTTACCTAAACAGGTATTAGTAACCAAATGTACTGTGCTACTACAAGTAAGATTTATATGTAATTTTACCTGTTTTAGTTGATATAACTTAATTTCGACGTTGTCTTATTCTCCACTTATGTCGATTCCACGTAGCATCAACGTAAATTTTACCAAAATATGTTTAATTCTAATTTTGCGACTAAATTTATTATACATAATTTAGGTAGTCTTGACGTCAAATAATACTTAAATGTTTGCTGGGCAAGAATTACTGGAAGTAGTAAATATAATGCATGGGAAAATATTATTACTAATGACTATTTTATAAGTTTATTTAATTCTATGTCAAACAGACTTATAGAAGTTATAAACAGAAATGGTGCAATAACAAAATATTAATAGTTAGTTTCTTGTTAAGTTGGATATCCTTTGGTGCCCTGATCTAGGATTTCTACTAATTGTAGCGTTTATTCTACACTTTTTTTAAATGTTAAACACAGAATTTTTGCTAATGTTATAATGCAGTGCAACATGTCTCATTGACAATCCATCTACTGCTTTAGCAATAACTACAGCATTACAATAAAAAATATAATAAAAGTGCTAACTGTTTTATTTTGACTACTCACTACATATTCAAATAGAGACATATTTACATTAGAGAAAAATAGTTGTACTATTTTTTTTTGCTTACGGCAGTACAATAAGCGAGGTTTCAACAAAAGGCCAGGTAGCCGAGAGAGTAAAGCCACCAACCGCACTAGTGCACTGAAATTGTAGATCTGCGTCATAGGTTCGTGTGCCACCAGTATCCCACTATGCATTCAACAAGGTAAATATATGATATTTAAAGGTTTCTATAAGTTTATCAGTACAGTAAAAATTATAAAGTAATAATGTGCTATAAATTCCCTAAAAAATACATATAGAACAAATATTTTTTAAATTTTATTTGCAACATAATAAATAAATAATAAATTTGATAAAAACATGTACTTAAATACACTAAAAGTACATGGACGCGTTATGATAGTGATTCGATAAATTAAACTTTATTAATCTAAATCCAAAATGTTGTTACCTTTCCAATTTGATTCCTTTCATCTCGGTACTATAATAACATACATAGTCTTTGTTCCAATTAAAATAGTCCATAATCATAAGAATATTAACTTCCGAAACCAGAATCGGCCTTAATAAAGCCCGGTTCTACAACATTTTAACTAAATACATTCAAATACAGCATCACAAAATAATCTAGAGCACTCAAATATAAATACAACTCTTATAGACTAGTCAAAACTGAGAAGCGATACTGAATTTCTCACTGCATAAGCCGCTCCAGCACATTTATCTTAAAAACCGTGCAATGATGTCATACTTCTCACAACCTGATGTCTAAAATTGGCAACTTTGACTTTAAACACTCAGCTATGAAAAGAGCTGAAGTTTTCAGGACATTATAGGTAGATTTAATGCTGTAAATTTTCTTACAAAAAATTGATCAAATGAATTTGAGTGAATGACCCTATTGTAGGTGCGGCGCCTCCCAAATTTCAATATATTTTCGCAGAGTACTTTTTCCGATTTCTGCTCGCCTTAAACTAGATATATAGATAGATAATTTATTGGTGCTATAGGTACATATTATAATATTTACACAATGGTGAAATGCATAAAGTAAAAAAACAAAAAACGGACAATAGTATAACTAGCTACATAAAATATAAGATGAATATTGAATGTGAGTAGAATATGAGTAGTGCACTTTTATTCTTGTGTATAGTGCCTAGGCAGTGAAGAAGCCCTTGCCTTTTAGGTAGTGTTTGATTTTAAATTCCAAGAAATGTACCGAATTAAGTAGAACACTATAATTTGGCAGAGTAGAAAGCCTGTTCCGTTTCTCGCTTTGGTGAGCCGAAGAAAATTTACATGTATTTTATCAAAGTTTCTAGTATTGTGTTCATGTAGGTGACTGTGCATAACATACAGATATTCGTGTTGTTTAAGGTATAAGTGCTTACTCTAGGATATAGACCCTGGGGAAAGTTAAAATCTTAAGTTTTATGAATTGATCTTTACAATCATCTCGATATATTCTTTATAGGATTTTGCAAACAGCGGAAAGAAAAACTATCTATGAGAACTAAAAGAAAAACTATATGTAAAAATAATAATGAAATCTTTCCGTTCTTTCCATAACCTGACTTCTGGTTATGCTAACAAGTAAAAATTCTTATTTGCCATTCTCATTATAATACTAGCATCCAACATAGTCCCCTACGGCTAGGCAGGCTAAACTAGTATCTACACGATCTCCTACCTGCCTAGCCGTAGGGTACTATGTTGAATCCTAGTGTTATAATGAGAATGGCAAATAAGAATTTTTACTTGTTAGCATAACCAGAAGTCATGTTATCGAAAGAATGCAAAGATTTCATCGATATTTTTACATATAGTTTTTCTTTTAGTTCTCATAGATAGTTTTTCTTTCCGCTGTTTGCAAAATCTTATTCTCTATACTTTACACACGAGAGTATCTGAATGCATCTGTGTTGCAAACTAAATATTTCAGTGGCATGAGTTAAGTGCCCTCAGATTATCACATATTTGCATGAAATGGAGCCTTAGTAAGCTATAATTAAGAACTTTTGGGATAAAGTGTTAGCTAGGTTCCGTAAAAGATACATATTATTAGAGAGTTTAGTTGATAATTTTAAAATGTATTGCTCCCAGGATAATGTTGAGTCTGGATATACACCCAAAAATTTTACCACTTTATCTCTTGGTTTGCTGGATCACGATTTCGTTGTGTGAAGTTTAGAGTTTGCATTTTGCCTTGTTTAACTTTAATCGCTTAGATAAAAATCACTCGTTAATATCGTTGTGTTTAACGCCATTGTATAATCAGCGAACAATGTGAAATTGGTATCATCACTAGTGTTGACAAGATCATTGATATAAATGGTAAAGAGTAAGGGACTTAGCACAGATCCCTGGGGAACGCCATGGGAACCCCTCCTGGTTTTAGAAGTGGATAGATTATAATTAACATATATTGGAACCTGTTGGTTAAGTAGGTCTCTATGAGTGTTATACTATCTTTATTGAAGTTATATGTCTAGGAGAATTTCATGGGATACGCAATCGAAAGCATTTGTTAGGTCGTAAAAGATAGCAGTTCGCTAGACATAATTTGATGAAACTAATCATGGAACCAGTCCCAAGCCATACTTTACAGTTTGTGAAAAATATCATAGATATCCAGAGTAACCATTAAACAAAATATAGAAAAAAGACATACATACTAATTGAGAACCTTCATCTTCTTAAAAATAGTTAAAGTTGATTAATAATACTAGTTTCACTAATCTTGTAAGTAAAACGTTTTTGTGTTTTCTTTTCCTGAAATGAATGGAGGTTCATACTTCCTTTTGTTAAAACAAATTTTTTAAATGTCCTGTTGCTAGAATGCATGCCTCCCATTGGTGAACCGTAGATTCTTTAACATGATGCCGAATATCTGGATCATTCTAAATGCAATTATATAGAATTTTTAACAGGTATGCAAACAGATCCGATGATCTGTAGTATGTAAGTAGTAATAAAATTGTAATTTACGTTACAAGACCGGAAAGAGAAGTTTTGCAGGTTAACCCAAGCAAATTCCAGGGGGAGTCGAGGGCAAGTCCTGGAAGCTAAGGGAGACCTGCAAAACGCTGTTTTTTGGTCGTGTAATGTTACTTTCTGTCCGAAAATTTCTCCAAAATGACCATTTGTTGACCAGATGACACACATCCGGCAAACATGTCTAAACTTGTCTAGACATGTGTAAACTTGTTTGATCAATAAAATACATTTAATATGTTTAATTCTTTATTTAAAATTACGACATTACAAAATTCCCAAAGATAAAATACATTTGACAGAGAATACATACATTTAGATTTTAAATGGTGAAAACATCTAAGTTCAGAAAATTGGAGTGATATGCCACAGTAATTATGTATGCAATTAACTTGCATTTCTAAATCAGGCGGTAGAAGTTTTACAGAAGAGTATGTCTTCTGGTTGGTCGAAATAAAAATTATTTAAGATTTTGGATGGACAAATCTATTTTTTTGACGGCCCATTTACCGGAGAAAGGTATTTGGAGTTTATTCAAAACGAAATTGAAGATGGTATAGATAATTTGTCTTTAGCTCTATAGGGGCAACTCTACTTTCAGCAGGATGGAGTGCTTCCCCATAATTCCAGAAATGTTGCTGCTCATCTTAAAAATATATTCGGGGAGCAATGAACTGGGACAAACGGTCCTGTTAGATGGCCCGCGAGATCTCCGGATCTAACTGTATAGATTTCTTTTTATGGGCTCATCTAAAAAATAATGTGTAGTTGACAGCTGTGTATACGAGAGTGGATTTAGAATATTGTGTGAGGATGGCATTTGAGTTGCAAAATGTTCAAGACAAAATTATTAAAAGAATTCGGAAGTGCATGCAGAGATCAAAATGGAGGTCATTTGGAATAAATTAACCTACTGTAGTACTGTATTTATTTTTAGGTTTATTTGCGGTGAAACCGGAAGTGACATATGTCAGATAGGTCTCCGCAGGAGACATATCATAAAATATTAACACAAATATAAAAGGTCGATTAAAATTTAATTGAAGATATAAATCATCAATTTCTTAACCTGCCGGTAAAGATTACACATTACGGAACTTTTGTTACCGTTTAACCCCTACTAATTAGAGCTTTCTGAATATCCATGTGGCCCATATCATAATATTTAGAAAAAATGAGTTATTTTGAAAAATGTGATTTTAATGAGATTACAGCACCCTCTATGATGTATTATTGGACATGCATATTAGCGTTTTCGAATTTTTTAATGAAGTACATTGGGACAAATATACTTTTAACATATTCGCAGCCATCTATAGATTGACAACTAAAATTCGAATTATTTTTTATGCAACACTGTATAAATTGTTCAAAATAATATAAATGTATCCAAAATGTGATCTTTATTTAAAAAATGTAAAAACATACCAGGTGGTCCATTTAGAAAATATGGCGGATAAGTCTTAAAAAGTTGGAAATCTTACCTAATTTCACCATACAAAATTTCATCCCGATATCTTTAAAAACAAGGAAGTTACAAGGGTGGCTCACTATTCGTTTACACTCGGTATAGTATGAACCGAGTGGTCTTGTTTCAGTAAATAGAAGATGGCCTTAGACCTCACAACCTGCGTTTTCTATTCTGAGTAAGTAATTAAAATAAAATCTACCATACCTCTACAATTTTAATATTCTATTATCACAATTACAAAATTAAATAATGGAAGATAATACTTATTTTACGTTTTAAATATAGATAAAAACTTAAATAACTACCTACATCAATTACATTACATCCAGCTCGACATTTTCAGGTTTAATTAAAGGATTATACATTCCGGGTTCATACTCATTTGCATCAATGTGAACACTGACAATATGTTTTCCCGGTATCATTACCAGTCCTAGCATTCTAGGTTCTTCATTTATGGTTTTGTTTTTACTGTCGACAGGTAAGTATTCGGAACATGACCCTAATATTACATTTGCATCTCTATCTGTACACAAAAATATTCCTATCAGTATTCTACCATCCGTCATTTCTATTCGAAATGATTTATTCAACCAAGAACGTAACTTAACAGCACCTGGGGACATCTAGAATTATAACAGTGATTTAATTACTGCAGATAAGAGACATGATTAAAATTTACATTTAATGGTTTGCTTATTTTCTCCACTGGCTCAGGTTCATATTCCGAGATTTCTTCAGATTCTAGCTCTGTACTTGTACTTGGTACAATATCATCCATGTTAAAGCCTAAAATGGAATATGAAGGACACTAATCAATTTGTTGCAAGATAAAAACCAAAGATCAAATATTGATAAAATTTGAGTATACTGACAAACTGACAATTACAACAATAAATTAACCTAAAATATATTTTATTTTTTTGGTAAAACAGTGAATTGTGCAAATAGTAGGAATGTGGAAGAATAAGAAAGATGTACAAAATTCTGATTAACGTCCAATTGGATAACTGCAAAACTGAATTAATAGACGCGTTATTTCCATTATTTTATAGTTATACCTATGAAAGTATCTTATATATTTGCAATATAATTGTAATAAAATAATTATTATTAATTTACATTTACATTTTAGGGCTTAGTAATAAATTTAGTAACATTCTACAACATAGATAAACTACACTATAGATAGGACACTCAATGTTAAAATTTTGAATCACAAAACATCAAGTAGCGACATCCCTTGCAGGGACACATTACTATGTGTAAATTAAAATTTGCAGTTCTCCCATTTACCTACAACTACTAGGTATAATTTTTACAGAACACTGTAATAATGGTTCTGGCCCACAGAAAGCGGCAAGTTTAAAAAATTTAATAAAAATTAAAAACACTTGATATTACCGTTTCACAATTATTATTCAAATTTCCTGGACATATGTTTCGGCCTTTCGACCATTATCAAAGAGTTATAACAACTAACCTAAAAGTGACCATTACAAGATATTTATAGGATTTGAGAGGTATAGATAACCTAATTAACATTTTATTACTTATTTCTAATATAGGTACTACTCGGAATTTTATTTAAATTTTAATTACTAGTTCTGGGTATTTCCTCTAGTAGTACCTATATTAGAAATAAGTAATAAAATGTTAATTAAGTTATCTATGCCTCCCAAATCCTATAAATATCTTGTAATGGTCACTTTTAGGTTAGTTGTTATAAGTTATAACTCCTTGATAATGGTCGAAAGGCTGAAACATATGTCAGAGAAATCTGAATAATAATTGTGAAACAGTAATACCAAATGTTTTTAATCCTTATTCTATTTAGTACATTTCACCAAGAACCTACCGCAGACTCAGTTCAGTTAATTAAAAAATATATATTTGCATAAGAGGTGGCCTTTACCTTGGCAGAGGGTACAATTAGTCCTGGTCTTTTCATCACCAAATAATTAGATATTTAGTCGCTACATTCTCTGTCAAATCAACAACTTTTTTTATTGTCAATTTGTCAAATAATGTACCGAATAGATAACTAATCAGAGGTAGAAGAGACGTCTTTATGTACCTAATTTTACTGAAAAAAAAGTAACAGCCACAAAAAATGTATTAACTACTTAAAAAAAAGCAATGATATTTAAAATTTTTATTTAATTTACAGAGATTTCTCTTACTCTTTTGTACTTAGGAACACGTTTTTTGTATGCAATTTTACACACGGGGTCTAAATCTTTACGACCAGTAACTTTGCCATTGACAATATTATTAACAATGTTAACATAATAATAAACACACATATATTAAAAGTTATATCCACAAAAATGTTTTTTAATTTCCTGTGGCTTTCACAAAAAATTTCACTCATTTCGGTCAACAAGTCTTGATTCCTTGGAACACAAGGCCTCATTCGGGTAGTCATGCTGTCAGAAATTAAATAAAAGTACATACAATTTGTACAACAAACACATATTAATAAAAAAAACACACCTTATACCTTTTAAAAACTTATATCTTCTATTCTGCTGTTTCAAAATGTACACCAAAACCCAAAACTAAGGCGAGAAATTCAAATATGGCAGATCTGAGATCTGTCAGTTTGGAAACAACATTGCGTCATCTTTTGGACAAGAAAGGAATTGAAAAATATGGTGATGTGTCCCTACTACAGATGGCTCTGAAAAACGTGTTGTCATATATCGGATTCAAGTGCCCTCCCCCTGTTCTACAATTTATACAGCTAGTGACATCTCTCATTCTCTCAGAGAGTTGACAAATTCGCTATTATTGAAGGTAAGGTAAATTTCTGCGTAAAGCGTAAATGTAAATAAAATTCTTAGAGACTGATGGCAAGATGGATCTTGCAACTGTCACCACTTAATAGAAAACTTAACGCAGTCACATCACGAGGGCTCTGGGCTTTAATTATCAATTTCGGCAATATCACAATTCAACAGTACACAGCGCGACATCTATGAATCAAGTTCCATTACTAATTATAATTGTTGTTCCGGTAAAAGTTAATAATAGTAGGACTTTATGTTATTTGTGTAATAAATGATTTAGGTTAAATCGAGGTACCAACATGACTCTCTTTTTAGTTTAAAAATTATTTATTGTATTATTTGCTTTGTAACAATCTTGTCTTCTATAATATTATATGCAAATTAAATTAATTAAATTTGCAGGTATCTACTCTACACTAGGTGACGCCATGTACCATTCGAACAGAACAAGTAGGTATCTAATCCATGGGCGAGTTTATTGTCGGAATCGCTTCGCTAGGGTGTAGTTGAACAAATTAAGTTTGCTTACAAATTAGTGAACCGCTTGATTTTATAATTTACAATTAGTGAGTAAAATAGGCTTTTTCTATATTTCTTTAAATATCTCCGTTCCTGCTAACTTTTAGTATAACATATGGCATATGCATTAGGAAAATTATTCATTATGAAATTTTCTAAAAATTGAGCACCGATAGAGGTCGCTAGGTGCAATTGGTAACTTGCAAATGGCTTCCAAAACATTCAAAGCACGTTATGTTCACTACAGTGTTGTCGTTTTCAGTAGATTGCCTACTAAATTAGTAGATTTTCAAGAAAAATGAGGGTGGACAGAAGAATTTTAGTAGAGTTTTCAGTAGATTTTCTGTCCCAGTTTTAATGCTATATTTTATCCCCATCCATAATAATTTGAGTAAATGACCTAAGTGGCACCTACTGTAATAGCACCGAACTTAATCAAATGACTATAAAGACCACTGCTGCAGTCTCTTAGGTAAGTTTAGTCCTTCTCCGACAGATGTCGTGCTAGAAGTAACAAGGTATATCAGGAAACTGTACTAAATTTAAACCAGATTCTGACATATTAGGTAAGGCTTAAGCTTTAGTATTTAGGTACGAATTTTTCGTTCAAAATGCTTTTGTTCGCTTGTTATTTTAATAAATGATTCATTTTATTTTAGTCAATATTAAGTGTTCATTACTGCTGTTAAGGTGGCTTCAGAGTGCATTAAGCATAAGGCGTATGGTGTAAGCGTATGCCATAACAGAAATAAACATACCCAAATCCGTATGAGCATTCATAGTGTACATAACATAAGACGTATGGCGTAAGAAATGGTTTATTTTTATTTCCTTATGTCTTATGCTTAAGTCTTACACAATCGGGTAAAAGCGTATGCTTTCGGGTAGATTCGCAAAACAGTTTCGCCACAAATCTGACATTTCAGGATAAAATATATTAATTTTGAATATGGAAAAATTATTGGTGATAATCGCTTAGGCTTCTATTGAATGAAAATAATGCTAAAATAGAATAAATCAACAAAATGTAACTACTTCTGTCACGTAGATTTGTAGGGACTGCGCACGCACCGATCTTACGCTTACGACACTATGAATGCACCTCTCTAAAATTAAGTCATACGTCTTATGCTTACATCTTATGGCTTAATGCTAATGCACTCTGAGCCACCTTTAGTCTTGTTTAAAAGTAGTGCTGCTCCATCCAGCGGTAGTGGTGTTAACTCGCGGCAAATATTAACTTATAGGTGTCCCCTCAACAGGAATTGTTTTATATTACCGCCCGACGCCAGATGGCGGTAGATATTTAGTAGAATTTAATTTTAGGTTAGTAGATTTTGGTCTGTACTATAGTCTGCAATCGAAATTATTCTGAATGTCGGTAGAATACGGTTAATAGAAAACGGTAACCCTGTTTCACTATTGCTTTAGTCGAAAACAACTGCACATAGAGGGCTAAAAGATGGAGTATGTTGTCCCGATAATGTGCAAAAAATTTCAGCAGGATCGGTTTATTGCTTTTTGAGTAATTAACGATCTATTTTTTTCAAATCCTTAATTAATAATTGTGCCATTTTTTGTAAAATCCGTTTATACCTACTTAATTGGGAAACTCATTTAGGAAATTCAACAAACTATTGAAAATTGATATCCCGTTGGAATTTTTGAAAAATTGAAATTTTGTCCGATTTTATGAGGTTTTCTACGCGTGACCCTTTTTGGCGCGTCATTAATAAACAAATATCTTGTTATATTTTAAATCTTACCATTTGTAAAAAAATAGCAGCTTTTGTTTTAAAGTTAAAATAGATATTTGTTTATCTAAGTATGTCGCGCATAAAAAGCTTCATGCGTAGAAAACCTCATAAAATCATAATTTAAATCAACTGATTTTTTAAATTTAAATCATGATTTAAATCAAGTTGTGTAAAGCCAAAAATCCAAGTAAATCAAAGTTCAGAAAATTCAAATAAAAAATACAGTTTATTTAAAAGCTAGATACAAATTACAAAAAAATCAGATAAAAAGAAGAAAAGTACAGTTAGGTTACACATATAAAACAAAAGGTAACTTCTTAAATGTGCATTATAAATTAGGTGCCTACTTAAAAGCAGAAACATAAAATAAACAAATTAAACAGAACCAACTCTAAAAGAAAATAAAGCATGATTTACTCCAGTACAAAAATTTTAAAGTAGGTTAATTATTGTAAAGTTGGTACCTACAAAAAAACTGATTTAGCTGCCTTTTCGGGCCCTAAACGATTTCGGATTTTAGAATGAATCAAACCAAAAGTTGAAAATATTCTCTCAACCGAGGCTGAATAGCTGCAGCAGAAAATAATTGCTTGATAATCGTGAATAATTTGTCAATAATATCAATATTTCTTTGGGATTTCCACCAGTCCAATGGTTTTGTATTTTTAAGAATTTCTTCGTGAAACACAATATCGGCAAAAGGCTTAGATTTTGCCAGAAATTTAACAATCAGTGGTAGTAAACCACTTTCGGGATATAATTCATCAGCTGCTTCTAAAACACGATTCTTTTCGCTTTCTGTTAATTTATGCTTTGTTTTCGTAGGATCTAGAATGAAGGCTACGTTCTACGACGTCTGATAAAATTGCATCGTTCTTTGAAGCTTATCAAGTGCAACATATATAGGTTTTAGTAGTGATATGTAATCTGCAGCAGTTCTTTTTAAATAAATATTTGAAATTTTCTGTCTTACTATTCTGTCAATTTCATCTTTATGTTCCTCTCCAATTTTAAAAAGTGTGGGCCATGATTTAACGAAACCCTCTAAGCAGTCGGCAAGTGAGTTCCATCTTACGTCAGAAGGTAAAGTAAGCTTTTTTCCTCCTTCTTTTGCGTATGTCGCAGAGGCAAAATTATTGGTTCGGAAGTATTTCACAACGAACGTCACGTGTTCCTTAATTTCACTAATTTCCAAATCCTTGTATAACAAGTTTAAAATGCATGTGTGGAGCACAACCGTAAGTAATAACATTTAGTTCTGTTGACTCTTTAATTTGCTTTCTCATAGCATTCATATTGGCAGCATTATCCGCCACAAAACTGCTTACTGTACAGGTATATAGTCAGTCTCTAGAGTTTTAATTAAGTTTGTTGCAAGTTCTGTTAAATATACAGATGTACGTGGATTTTCAGATGTGTCTATTGTGCCTGCTAAAAAGGAAGACCCATTTTCCGTAGTTACAGTTGCACATATTATTGGTTCATTGTGTATGTTGGACCATCCATCCAATGACAGACAAACTGAACTTTCTGATAAATCTTTAAAACATTTACTTTTCTCCTCGTTATACACTTCATTGAGCAGTCTGTTGGACACGTTATGTTGTGATGGTGGTACATATCCAGGTCGTAAAAGCGTTATTGCGTTTTTTACTTCAGGTTGTTCAATATACATGAAACTGCTGTTTGTCGCATAAAGAGCTGTAGCAATTTGTTTATCTATTTCTTCTTTATAAGACTTGGTCGTACGTACAACAAAAGATGATAAAGAACAAGAACTGGAGTTAGGCACTACTTTCCCTTTTTTACCTAATGGCGTAGAAAACAAGAGCGGCTGTGGGGAACTATCTTCCTCTGCATCTTCTTCTTTATAAGACTTGGTCGTACGTACAACAAAAGATGATAAAGAACAAGAACTGGAGTTAGGCACTACTTTCCCTTTTTTACCTAATGGCGTAGAAAACAAGAGCGGCTGTGGGGAACTATCTTCCTCTGCATCTTGTTGTAACGTGTTCAATTGTACCTGTAATAAAAAAACAAGATTGTTATGTTGTTCATTTTTAAATCCAGCTACACACAGACAGGCATAGATACCATACATTATTCTTAAAACTGGGAGTGAATGAAAAAGTCATATTTGTCCATGGAAAGTTACTAGAAATCTAGAAACTGCACTGGATCATTTTAAAAATTTGAATCTAGCTCATCTCCTGGTATAATAATTGGCCTTAGTCGCAGAAATAGACCGTTAAATATGTAAATTAAAAGATTCTCTTAATATTTTGTCTTATTAAGAAGTTATAAATATAAATAAAATAACACTATGCTTACATTGTACATTGTTCCTGAAGTAGAGGGACCTTCATTATTTGTTTCTACACTTTCTACATTACGCGAAGCACAGGTTTTCCAGTGGACTTTCAGTCGGTCCACAAAACTTGCATTTCTACTTTACACTTTTTACATGTAGCTCCATGTAGCTCCATCAAGCTTACTTGATTTTTCAATAAAATATTGCCAAATAGGATCTTTTTTCCTTCCACTTCTATTAGAGGACTCGCTTTCTCACTTGTTACACGACAGATTAGCAAATAATGGCAATTCGTATCATCCCCGCATTACAAAGACAGGCAAGTTTTCAAGTTCTGACAGGAATCTTCATGTATATACGCTTTAACTTATTTTACAATTATTATAGATACAAGTTACACAATTTATTCCATTTGTAAGTTTAAACAAAAACTATCTTTGTTAATATAAGTACTAAATATATTGTTAATGTCAATTATTAGGATGTTTATGTAAAAAATTAAAAAAAAAATCGTGATTTTTTATTTTTTATAAAAAATCATGATTTTTATCAACCCTGGCTTTGGAAGCCATTTGAAAGTTAACAATTGCACCTAGCGACCTCTATCGGTGCTCATTTATTAGAGAATTTAATAACGAACAATTTTCCGAATGCATATGTTAGCCGGAATTGAGATATTTAAACAAATATAGAAAAAGGGCATATTTTACTCACTAATTGTTAATTATAAAATCAAGCGGTTCACTAATTTGTAAGCAAACTTAGAGCGTTCAACTACACCGTAATACGAAGTGATTCCAACAATAATCTCGCCTATGGGGAAAAAAGTATTTTTTAGACGTCTTTCCTCCCTGCCCTCTAGCATATAATCACTTAAGTATATTAATTACGCAAAACGGTATACCAACTCTTAAAATTATTTTTGGTGCCATTCGGTTCGACTCGATGGGAATGCGATTTGTGAATACTTTTAGGCCGCCCAATTTGAGAAAACAGTTGTTGAAGTTTCAGGGAAGGTGCTTCTTGATGTTTCACCACTTACGCAGTGAGAACGGTAATAAATAGGACACAAATGCCGCTGGACATTTTTTGTAAAGCATTGAATTTTCTATAAGTCTGCGAGAGCATATTCTTATTAAAATGATGTTTCTTGCCCTATTCTCTAGCATCCCCAACTTAACAATTGAAATCAAAATGAAAATAATTCCCCGAAGAATTTGACAAAAAATCACGAAGCTTCCAAATTACACGCATAATTTTTTAACGAAATTAGGATTGATGTCAGACATTTTTCGAAGTTTGGTGATGCTAAACGCAAATTGATTTTTATCCTTTATATCTTTTTATCCTTGCCGATTACAAGAATAAAAGTATATTACCAAATGTTTTGGAGTTAAACTTCGGCGTTTTCCGTTGAAAATACATTTATATTGCGGGAAGGACTACTCGACGGCGACAGATGTAACTGGGGAATACTTAAAATATCTATATTTTCGCAAAGCCATCACATTCATACGAAGGCGTGGAAAGGACATAGTAAAAATATTTTTATAATTGCCAGTTTAAACTTGCAATTATCTATAATTGCAACTTTAAACTTGCAATTATACATAATTGTAACTTTAAACTTGCAATTATACATAATTGCAACTTTAAACTTGCAATTATCCATAACTGCAAAGTTAAACTTGCAATTATCTATAATTGCAACTTCAAACTTGCAATTATCCATAATTGCAACTTTAAACTTGCAATTATACCTAATTGCAACTTTAAACTTGCAATTATCTATAATTTAAACTTGCAATTATCCATAATTGCAACTTTAAACTTGCAACTATCCATAATTGCAAAATTAAACTTGCAATTATACATAATTGCAACTTTAAACTTGCAATTATACCTAATTGCAACTTTAAACTTGCAATTATACCCAATTGAAATTATGTATAATTGCAAGTTTAAAGTTGCAATTAAAGATAATTGCAAGTTTAAAGTTGCAATTATGGATAATTGCAAGTTTAAAGTTGCAATTATAGATAATTGCAAGTTTAAAGTTGCAATTAGGTATAATTGCAAGTTTAAAGTTGCAATTATGTATAATTGCAAGTTTAAAGTTGTAATTATGGATAATTGATAATTGCAAGTTTAAAGTTGCAATTAGGTATAATTGCTAGTTTAAAGTTGCAATTATAGATAATTGCAAGTTTGAAGTTGCAATTATGGATAATTGCAAGTTTAAAGTTGCAATTAGGTATAATTGCAAGTTTAATGTTGCAATTAGGTATAATTGCCTAATTGCAAGTTTGAAGTTGCAATTATGGATAATTGCAAGTTTAATGTTGCAATTATAGATAATTGCAAGTTTAAACTGGCAATTATAAAAACATTTTTACTATGTCCTTTCCACGCCTTCGTACATTCATGCCCGGTGTAGCAAAGTCTATTTCTTTGCCGTTTAGAAGCTCTATTACACCTGCCATCGTAACAAGAACATCGAACACAACGTTTACTGCATCCACTAGTAAATTCTTATGTTGGCTGATATTGAAGGTTCCGTATGGCTAGTGGAATTCGTGAAAAACATCCCCCCCCCTCTCGTCGGGCCTGGCTAGGCCATCTCAGGCCATCTTAGCTCTACTTGATATTCATGTGCCTAGGTTTGATGCTGGAAGTAACCATCTACTTTGAGTTAAAAATCATAGAACAAATATTTATAAATGCTCTCCCTTATATCAAATAATAACTAATTATTCTCACATTGAGTCATGGTCTGATATACTCCACTGTAGCATAAATGTTATCAAAAAAATATTTTTGTAATTCTAATATTCTCGTTTTATCTTCACCGTTTGCACATATTTCTGTTGAATATCTTCTTGCATAGTTAAGTTTATGTTATATTTTTATTATTTATACCTGTTTTTGTTTCTTTCTTATACTACTTATATGTTTATGTATGTGCATCTGCTTAATATGTATATATGTGTGTATATGTATTGGCATGCATTACACCCCTATAAACTGGAGACTGTTACGTGCATGATTAATATAGCTAGAATTAAGTACTGATAGTTAGGCAACCAGTAATACGTTTTCTGGATACCTGCAGGTGGATCTAGAGTTCTATATTGTTTTGGAATTGGAAATCTCTAGATGGATCTAGAGGCAATTTTAGGATATGTAAGGCGAAATCGACGGCGGAGAAGAGGAAGTTTTATTAAAGTGAAGTTGAAAAGTGCGAAGTGAGGTTAGAAATCGGAAGTAAATACAGAGTGTAAATTTGAAGTAAAAACATTGTTAAAGATTGTTTTAGTCCAGTAGAAGTGTATTTTAGTTAAGGAAAAGTATTGTGTAGTTCTGAGAAGTTATTAAATAAAGTGTTAGTGGTTATCCCTTGTTAAAATTATTTAGAACCTACGGATTTTTACAGGGTGTTTCCTAGGGTCGGAAACACGCAACAGTATGTATATGCACATGTTTTAGATTAATAGTAATTTTTCTATTCTGTATTGTATTTACTATTTGCTTGGTGTTGTACTTGTTCTGTAATTGAGTTATATACCCGTTGAATATTTTATTAAATAAGTAATTAAAAAATGCACAAATCTTGCATCTTTCGCAAGTATCTTAAGCGTATTGAAAATACCAGATGCAACTATACTGCTTTAGGTCGAAGTCCTATAAGATCGTCCTATTGATATGCCTGCTAAATCACACCAAATTATTTTCTGTATTTCATTTTTTATAAATATTATTTTTATTAATCATACTACGAAAAACTGAATAATTATGTATTAAATACCTTCGATAATGTATCTCTAAAATATAGGTACAACCGTTGAGAGAAAGAATTAGAAAGAAAACGGTCTCAGAAGGCAACGATTAAACCAGTTATCGGACGAAAATCGACCGTATGCGTGCTCAATAGCATAAGGACGAGTATAGCAGGGGCGTTCGGTAATTATGAACCTTCTTCGCATGTCCGTGATCGGGCCGGCGAGTTTCGACAATGGTCCACAAAAAAAATCCCACAAATCAAACGGTAAATCCTATTAATTTTTCGAAAAATGAACACGTTTCGAGTTATGATGAGTTAAAGGATTTGTGAATTGATACGTTTCAGGGCAAGCGTTAATTCATTAAGGAGCTCCATAAGAAAGCATAGCGCAGACAATATTGAATAATTAGAAAAAATATATTAAGTATTAAGACATGTACGTAATATTACGTGAAAGCAAAGTTGACGTGCTGTAAATTTCAAATATACAAATAAATTTTTTTGACTTTTTCGGAAAATCGCCCCCTACAACCCCCTGTACAGGGCGATTTTTCCGCGACCAAGTCAAATCTTCTTCTCTTTTGATGGGGCATCGTTTAAAATAGGTCGTAGCTTTTAGCAACACATTGCAAACGGAATGACACAATAGAGGCAGCTTGTTACTCTACTACAAGGCCGGCGCAGCGGCCTAGACAGATCTGTCGCTCTCGATACGTTTTTCGTAAGATGGGTCCTATATCATGCGTCCAGTAGTATTTTCAGTACTAAAATAAACAGATTTGAGAGAAATTGTTTTAGTAACGCCAGAGTAATCACTGAATATATATAAAAAATAATATTAGGATCGAATTGAGATCCCCATTATTAATTTTTCTGAAGTCGATTGAGAATCTGATTGAACTCCACTAATTGCGTTGATAGAAATGCCAGTTTTTATTCCCCGATTTGAGTAACATAATAATGGCTACAGCAGGATCGTAGCATTGAATCGCCAACTAATAAATGAAACGTATTATTGCTTTTATCACAATGTCAATTCAAAATAAAATAATTATATTTAACAATATCCGGTCCAGTTAAAGAACATTTCAGTGAGAAAAGTAAATATTTTTATTGGCAAGATGCTTCCATCTGGGATTACAGGAATTTAGTAAATAAACGTCTTAATTCAGAGGTATTAAAACACTTCATGCTTCACTAAATTCTGATCGCTAATAAAATAAGTTAGAAATAAAATGACAGTTCGTTTACTTGTTATCTAAATTTATTGACCGAATCGGTATATTTACTCTCAAATTGAAGTGTGTTTGCATGATTTGTGATAGTAGCTATACAGGGCGTCGTAAAAATTATTCCCGGACGAGAACTAGTGACTCCTGAGTTCATATTGGACTCATATAACCCAACTTATCTGAATCCAAAAATGCGTCCCTGAGAAAGTACATCCTCTTAAAGTAAGACAGACAAAAATATTTCCAATAAGTTTCGACATACAGGGGGGTACACTGCGAGTCATATAAATGTGGTACATTTCGATTTTATTAATGCAAACATGATTCGACTGGTCAAACTTGATAATAATAAGATCTATCACAAATCAGTATTTCAAACAATAACGATGTCTAGACAGTTAAGTAATATTCAGAAGTTTGAAAGAACGTCACAATCTACCAATAAATCGTATTAATGGTTTTCAGTTCACAGGTGCTGTACCATATTTATATGACGCCCAGTGTACGTAAGTAATGGTCCATAGAGAAATAGCGAATTTATTTATTAATATTAAAATATTGCAATGTAGCTAAACTTACCTTAGTACAAAAGTTGATATTAACGCTAGTGTTGTCGCGAGACGAGACGAGACGCGACGAGATTTTGTCCATTCTGGATCTCGATCTCGAAAATTTTCAAAAGATGATTCTCGATCTCGACATCAGTAAATCTCGAAACTCAATTCACGATCTCGAGTTCGAGATTCTCATATCTCGAGTTTTGAGTACGTGCATACGAAATGTTGTATATTGCGATGGTGCAAGCATATGTTCCGTGCTCTGTATACCAGACCAGTCGTTACACATTTCTGTTACGAACAATAAGTGTTATCGCTTCGTTGTCGTAATTCGTAGATTCGTGATTACGAAGAGTCGCAATCGGAATATAAAACATAAAACCAACTGCTGAGAATATTTCAGTGAAAAGCGATACAAATGCAATGGAAGATGATGATGATTATGGGCATACTGGAATGGAAAGTGGCATTGATGACGATGAATCGGTACCATCAACATCAACGTATAGCAGTAGAACTAATACTTCTAATGTAATAAAAACTAAGCGCTTTAGAAGAGAAG
The DNA here is from genome assembly GCA_963583905.1 of Stenurella melanura. Lineage (NCBI taxonomy): Eukaryota > Metazoa > Arthropoda > Insecta > Coleoptera > Cerambycidae > Stenurella > Stenurella melanura. The sequence continues at coordinate 88,089,086 of OY757314.1, forward strand.
GAGAAGATAGCCCAACTGTGGAATAGTCTTGTCACATGACAGTACCAATATCGAAATTACGTGATATAAAAAAAAACCGGTGAAGGTATCTACACAGAACTTCCCTCTTTATTTATGCATGGCGGTCACTCTAAAAAAATATTAATTACGAAATGACAATGAGAATAATAATCGGAATATAGTTATCACTATTATTACAAAGAAAACCTGATAACAGTTGGTCAAAAAAATATACAGAGTGGTCATCCGACAGCAAAAATTCAATACTAAACAAGCTAACCATTATACTCTTCTCCAATTTACTACACTTATTAGATGATTGCTGCACATTCTATAGGATACTCTGCAGTCTTTTTTTGTAAATGATATTAGTTTCAAACATTTGTTGTTTAGTTACAAAACATTTTTTTTTATTTATATAGGATTTTCTGCTGTTTGCAAAATTCTATACAGAATTTTTCTAAACTGTTGGTAAAAAAATTATCAAAGTTTTTATCTTCTAAAGTAGACTTAGAATGTCATGAAACGTGGAAATTTTAAATTTGAGCAAAACCATTTTTTCCTTCTATTATAGTACCTTGTGGTAAAAAACTACAAATTTTCTCAAAAAAATGTAGAAAATTTTCTTTTTAAATAGATTTGGAATGCCATGAAACATGGAAATTTTAAATTTGAGCAAAAAAAAAATGTTTCCGTCTATTCTAGTGGCAATTTTTTTTCCAAAATGGTAAGATAAACGTTCAATTTTTTTTGTTCTGAAATAATTTTAGAATGTCATGAAACGTGGAAATTTTAAATTTGAGGAATTTTTTTTTTTCATCTATAAGGACTATAATAGTGGAAAGAAAGGATTACAATTTTTTTCAAAAACATTTTAAATTTTTTTTAATAGGTTCAGAATGCCATGAAACGTCGAAATTTTAAGTTTGAGCAAAAAAAAATGTTTTTTCATTATTTATTCCCTTTAGACGGTTCACCCTGTATATTTTCCAGTGAAAGTTTAACCATTTCTTCGCTGACAGTAGCGTCAGCTACCTATCAAATTCAACTGTTCTCCGTCAAGTAGTTATTTTAGTTAATGCACCAACAGACAGACAAACAGACAGACAAACAAACAAACAAACAAACAAACAAACAAACAAACAGACAGACAGACAGACAGACAGACAGACAGACAGACAGACAGACAGACAGACAGACAGACAGACAGACAAACAGACAGACAGACGGACGGAATTGAAAAACCTATATTTTCGTATTCTACATGATCTGAAACGTGAAAATCTGAAAAAATTTTGATTTTTTCTCGAATACAATACTTTCCTCCGGTATACGAGGGAAGTAACAACTAAATCGAATTTGTTTAAATAGAGTGCCGTGATCATTTTAAGAAATATTTCGACATCCAAAAATTAGCAGACAGTGCAGACAGTGGCTCACAGCACAAAAGAATGAGAAAATTTCGATTCGTACCCTATGTCATTCAAAAATAATAATGAAGCAATCTAATACGACTGGTTTAAAACGACACTTAAAAATCCATCACACTCAAGAATATAATAAATTAATTATTTACTAACAAGGACACCTCAAGATCAGAAACTCGAAGTCTGACCGTCATGATAACGTCCATAAATACCGCAAACACCGCAATAGACTTGATCATGATTCTGCTAGGGAAGAATGTGTTTAAACTCCTGGCAGACATCCGAATTTATGAAAAAACATTTAACATAACTAAAATGTAGGAGGTTATGTTTTTGTCCATTACAGATCCTTAATGTCTTTTTTATGAAAATAAAGCGCTATAACCTATTGGCATTCTGCTTTGTTTAAAAAAAATTTCATAAATTTTCGAGATCCAGTTTCTCCAAAGAAATCGAGAATTAGGTTGAGAATCTCAAAAGAAATCGAGAATTTGGTTGATCTCTTATCGATTTCATCTAAAAATCTCCATCTCGATCTCGAATTTCGAGACCAGACGAGACGATATCAAGAATTATCTCGTCTTAGCAGCATATGATAGCCCAGAATCAATAGTTAATGGCTTTGGTCATTTTTTTAGTAGTGTTTATCTGTCGTCTAGTGATAGAGTAACTAACAATGCCTACTCAGACGTGTCATGTTTTAACATTTCTTATTTTTTATAACAGTACATGTTATGTGCAATAATGTGCAATAATTTCAATAAAATATCAAATGTATGTGATATAAATTGTAGCAAATTTTCAGAAATTATGAATGCTTTTAACTTAACTTTCACAACTATCAATAGTTGAGTAGAACTATACCTATATATAAGTATGTATATATATGTATATGTATATATATATGTACATGTGTAATGTATATGTATATGTGTGTATGTGTGTGCATAAATCGTATATACTTATGATGCATATGATACATATAATACTTTGTTTTTTTCCTTCTTTCCGCTTTTTTAATTACCTTTCATTATTTGCCATCGCTGTTTAAAATATTGTAATATTGTTACTTAACCATATAATATATCTTATTAGTATTAGTTTTATTATTATTATTATTTTTTTTTTAAGTTATAATTAGTTATAAGCTTGTACTGTTGTTCATGTTTGTCCTGTAATTGGATTTTTATCTGTTGGGCAATAAATCTATTATTATTATTATTATTATTATTATTACTGACTAGCAGAGATACACGGTGTTAAAATCAATATTATATTTTTAATTTATCTCACATAACTTTTGAAATTTTTCAAATATTGTTATAAAAATTAGTGAATACGGGTTTTTTGAGATGAAAAATTCAAATATGCTCCCATTTTTTGTTTAGATCCTAGAGGGCCATATAAGCAATATTTAAGATGTAAATGTACTCTTATCCTTTTTATCCGTAATGTTATTGCTTTTTTTTATTAAAAAATCCTAAACCTATCTCATTTTAGCGAAAAAGAAGCATACTTGTCATTAGTCTTAGAAATTGACTGTTTTAGAAATCGCATTTTAACAATCGGCCTCATAGTTCATTATAAGAAATATTAGCGTAGTAGGCGCCGATGCCAACAATGCTTTTGACATTTAAATACTTTCCTCGTGACAGTTATTAATTGTTCCAATAGAGCAGTAGCAGCTGACGTCACAACATGGCCGCCAAAGTTGCCTGGGTGGTAATAACCTAGTTTTGCATTTGTGTGCTTTCTGATTAATTCGAGTTTTTAAAGAATTTGTAGTGCTTTTTTAAACGTTTTTTTCATGTCACATCAATTTTGGGTGTTTTTCGCCTATTACACATTTCGCGATTTATTGATCTGACTTTAATTTAGTGTTTTATTTGTGTTTTTCAACCGGCGTGTTATCTTGCGTACCTGTCAAAAGTTATTAATTTTCGATATGGTAAGTGAATTTCAGTGAAATTATTATAATTTTATTTATATTCTACATTTTAGGAGTCCCCTTATTACATTTCTAAGCTGAAATGTATTAATGGAGCCAACCTATATGATTTAAAAGAGAGAGATTGAAACTATATCGTTGGATGATTTTTCAAAAATATAATATAGCATTGAATTAATGAACCATTGTGACCCTTCTTGTAAATAAAATTTATATCTAAACTATAAGATTATTATTATTCATACTTACCCTTATAATTATGTATAATATGTATAATTTGAAACATTCAATGATGGTAGACGATGCTGTTAAAAGTATGTTATTTTTTAAATTCTGTTGTGTTTTAGCTCACTTACCTTCACTGGTATTTTATTTGTTTACATTATCAATATTTTGAACATCTGTAATTATAATTGTAAGAATCAGAACAGATACCAAACTAGGTATATAGCTATATAAAGTATTCGGAGCGTATTATGTTGCATATTTGCTCGTAATTTAAATTAAATGGAAACTGAACTGATCTCACAGTCCTATCTTTTTATTAGATTTACTATTACTCCTGCATTTCATAATACAAACCTCTGATTGCTGTTATTAATGTGATAAACACTTAAACTCGTTGCAAACTTTTGAGCCTAACAAAATTAAGATATAAATCAATAAAAAGTTGAAGGGAAATATTTTAAATAATCAAAAAACGTAGATTTTACAATGGGTTTATAAAACCATTAATATATGAATGATATATTGGCATAAATCAATGAGTATTTTGATAACTTTTAACCTAGTAATAATACTACCTAACCTATGTCACTGCCTAGCTGCTGTAACTGAGCGTATATTAATTAACCATTTACTAAAATATGTCTTGATATTATATATGTACAAAAAATGTAAAAAATCCAATATAGCCTTTATTTTCACTAATTTATGGGTTCACAAAGATGTCAACGTTCTTGACACCAAACTTTACACTGGTAAAAACAACACTAATAAAGTATATATAAAATTTTCTCTCACAGTAGATTTAAAAAATATGTATTTATAAACATCACTACATCTATCTGATGTTAAGAAATCCTCCACTTTAATTTATATTGAATGAAAATTGACCCCAACTCTAATGTCAAATTTATGAAGGCAACTGACAGCTGGCAATACTGTGACGTCACTGCTAGTGCTCTATTTTACTTACCTATTTTTTGGTAACATCAATTAATTAACGAAAATCAGAACATGCCGAGACATAATAATTATTCAAACTCAGATATGAGAGATATTTATTGTCAACTGAATCACAATGGACATGCTGTGCAACGTGAGTATTTGCGATAATTTTCAAACAGATTGCAACCTGGTCATATACTATTTCAAAAATCTGTTCAGAGATGAAAGTGGATTATTTCGTCCTAAATGTGATGTACTTCCTCAGGATGCATTTTTTGACTAAGGTAAGTTGGGCTATATGTTCCCAATATCAACTCAGGAATCACAGGTTCCCGTCCGGGAATTCAAATTTGTACACCCTGTATATTCTAAAAGTTAACTCTTCATGGCTGTGTGCCAACAACTTGTGGACAAACTAGGAGTATTGAAGGAATAAAAATGGCCTGAAACAATTGCAAGAATAATGCTTCTTTTAAAAAAAATGTTTATAACACAATAAGTATGATTAGACTCAAAAACCATAATCTGGTCTAACTTCAGCAAATGATAAATAGATCAAAAATCATAAAGATCAAAGGCCTGTTTGTTCAATTTTTCGGACGAGAAAAACATAGTACACAATTAAAGCACATTCAAAAAGGTTTTTTTTTCATTTCTCTTATAGAGTCAATTATTAAAAAGTACGGCGAATTTACGCATCGTTTAATCTTTGACTTAAATGGACTTAATGATATGGACTTAAAAAATCTTTTGTGAATGCTTTATTAGGTTTAGTTTAACTTCCACATCCTCGAACTGGAGTGGAAGTATAGTAATCGTAATAAAAAATTTGATTTTATTTTTGTTGAAATAGGTTTAGAATGTCATGAAACATAAAGTTTTAAATCTTAGCGAAAAAAAAAGTCTGTCTGTGTATCTGTCGGTGTGCCTGTCTGTAACTTTTTTGTCCGCACGTTTTCTCCGGAACGGTTTAAGATATTGATTTGAAATTTTATATGATAATGAGATCAGGACCAACATTATATATTAAGCTTATTATGGTTGGTATTATGGGTTAAATAGGGGTAAAGACGGGTAAATAAGTAAAACAACCTAGTAAGACTCCAGAAACCTGGGATTTGGTGTATATACTAGAAGTCAAGATTTCAAATTCTTTTATGACATTTGCCAACCCCATAAGAGTCTAGATAGCCATATATTTCTTACTACATTCTTTGTCTATATTGCACATTTTTATCAAAATAGTCAATTTCAAATTCGATATCAGCGCTTAAAGATCCGTTAGTCGTTGTATTATTCTTGAAATACATATTTTCTCTACAATTAAGTTCGTTGTATTAGGGGCAAACTGGAGAATATGTGAAAGGACGAGGTCAAGGCAGAAGACGCTCAACCATTGGCTGTAGATTATCAATTAATAATGCAAACACTCCGAAATAGGCATCGAAAGGCAATTCAAACAAAAAATTAACTGGAAGAAGTTCCTGGAACCAGAATAAGTGAGCGTATAGTTAGAAGATTCAAAGAAGATGACTTGATGTCGTATGGGTCAAGAATAACCACAAAACTCTACAGATGTCCTCAGGTAGCAGGATTATTCTTTGCTTCAGAACACCAAAATTGGAATGATGGTCAGTGGGGTCCAGTCCTGTTCACGGATGACAGCCGTTGCTACGAAAATTTGATTGATGCTAGTGAAAGAGGGTATCGACGTCCAGGAGAACAAAATGAACAATTTGTAATGGGGCATTCGTAAATTCCCGTCACATTACTAGATTTCCGTTTATCCTTGCTAGCCTTTGCACGCGTACCCAAGGTTGCACATGTATCCGAAATCTGCACATGGACCCATCAGCGTGCCGAGCTGGGCTAATGACAGTAATAGTACTCTATTGCGATGTTTCCACGGCGGACAGAATATAAGTCGACTTCTAGGTTCTGCGGCGTGTTGAGCTGGGATCTCTTGGGTCGACAAGTTATTTATCCGACGCCGTTACGAAGTAGAAGGTACTATCCAGGTGTGTAGCGACGTCACCATGTCTGATCAAATATAAGTCGACCTCTAGGTCCTGCAGTGTGTTGAGCTGGGATCTGTTGCGCCGACAAGTTATTTACCTGACATCGGTACGCCGCCGTAGGTATTCTACAGATGCTAACGACATCACCGAACCGGAAGGGATATAAACCAACCGATAGGAACTCTACAGCCTGTTGTGCTGGGGTTTTCATGGTTATTTGTATTAAGCCGACGAATAGCCGCTATCTTGTCACGTTAAACTCTCGTCCGCTCCGCACCCATTTAAATAATGTCCGTAAAACATGCGGAAACCAGTAAAACGAATGTATATTATGTGACACTCTCTTTATTTACCTGTTGATGAGAACAATAAACCGTTTATCTACATTTGAACTATTTTATTTACTAGACTGAATACTGGAATGACTTTTTGAAACTAGCTACCCGATCAAAACACGTTACATATTTTGGCGCCCGAGCAGTTGAAATAACTTAAAAATGGGTTCACTTCCCGAGCAGTTGAAGAAGAGCAGGTACACTTTCCGAGCAGGTTGAAGAAAAAGTGTTACAAATTTAATTTACCCCTAGTGTCTTATTCGTCGGAGGTTTAATTATGGTGTGGGGAGGCATATGTTTAGGGGTACGCACACAGTTGGTGGTGATTGATGGCTGCATTTTAACTGTAAATAGGTACATAAAGAATGTTCTGCAAGTTCTGTGGTACCTTTCACCCCACATCGGAGAAAATTTCCTCTTAATTCGAGATAATGCTCGCCCGCACACCGCTTGTTGTGTAACTGACTTTTTAAACCGAGTGGGAATATCGACAATGATTTGACCTGCATGCTCTATGGACTTGAATACAATTGAACATGTATGGAATATGCTAGGTAAACGAATTAGGTCTAAATTTCACACAGTCAAATACGCAGAAGAGGCGAGAGCGGTTGTAATTGAAATATGAATTTGCTTCAAGAAATAATCGATAATGTCATCATAAGTATAGGAAGAAGGATGGCTACAGTTATAAGGGTTCGTGGGGGGACCTATTACGTTAGAGAAACAAATACTTGTAATTAAGTGCTTAAAACAAATCAAAATACACTATTCATTTTTTATATTAAAATTAATCTCAACTCCTTTAAAGCCGATGTGTCTATTTGAAACATATTTTTAATGTAAGTACCCCGTACAAAGTTTATTTGTATTGACATATTCAAAAATAAAAATAATAAATACACCATCCCAAAGGCACAATGGTTTCACTTCTTAAATTGAATATTTTTGTAGTGGTTTTTTTTTTTTGTGGCTTTACGAAATAATTATTTACATTTAAGTTCTAATGGAGTATACTCGAGAGCGAAATTATAAGGTTATTATTATCGATGTCCTTATTGTTTGCTGGACATAATTTTTATAAATAAAAAAGCTTTAAGTTAATAATAGAGAATAAGGCATGCGCCACTATTATAAAGTTATAATTTGTTAGTTGTTGTCTGAAATCGAGAAAATGCAGGTGCATCACCAAAACTGTTGTCAGGCTAATTTATTTACACGTGTTTTATAATTCTGTAAAATAGAGGGACTTATGTCGGTTGATGCGGAAGTTACTAGGTGTCACGAATATCGTGTTCACAAATTGTACATTTCCTTCTTAGAATACAGTTTATTATTGCATCTTGATTTTTAACTCGATCTAGATAATTATCCAGATAAACAATTTTAAGAATTCTCTAACGATTTAATATTAACTCCAGGTCGGTCTTAAAAAAGAGGGCAGTTGATTTTCATTCTTACAAAAAACATGGCGCCTTTATATTAGCAACAGGTTAATCATAGATAGTTTGTATCTGACCCATGTTTGTTCCGAATTTATATTTATAACATCTGGTTTTTACCTTCTTTTACGTTTTTGCTTCGACCAGTCCCGTCGAGATGTCATATTTCTTCTCTTTGCTTTTAATTATCTCAGTGCAAAAATAATTCCGGAGGGGATGTGGCACTGGCAATTAAGTTGCTTCAATAAAAACCAAAACGCTGAATACCATTTTCGATATTCAAAAACATTTTAATAAGCATGGTCAACATGTTAGGAAACCTCTTTTGTACAAAGACTCTTATAAGATCATTTAGCGTTTAAAATAATGACTCAATAAATTCCTAGGTTCATTTTGTTAATATGTTGAAAAAATAAATAAATAAAAGAAGCAGCAAGATAACAGATTCTAAGGTAATTTTCTTTTGAAAACACTATCTCGAGATCTGTAATTTTGAATTATATGGTGGGGATTGGGCTTCGCTCACATGCACTTCGGCTTCAAAGATTGGACTATCAACCAACACTTGTGATGTACTTGAGGAGGAGGCCAGGCGGGGCGCTGCCTATACTAAGCGTACTGTGCCAGAAGGTTTCCAGCATGGATTCCCTTTTTGTTTAGAGAGCAGAGAAATGATACAACACGTGCTCAGCAGTTTTTTAGATTTCCTGGTCTATATTTGAACATCACGAGATATCATGAATTTGTTTCTATTTAATGAAACTGAACAAAATATGGCAGTTGCAATTCGCAATCATTGAAAAGTGAAATCTAAAACCAACTGAATTTAACTGTATTCAATAGAGCTTTAAACACTCCTGGAAAACATTTCCTGCATTATAATTAAAATGTTTATTAACTTTCATTTTGAAGACTAGCAATTCCGTAAGGTGTTTTCAGTATAACTTTGATACTTGCGTAACATGCAAGTTCTGCTTCTTATGTAGAGTTTTGAGCTTTTAAATTTTCATCAATGCGATTATTTTCATACAGGGTGTAATTAGTTTCATGTCATTAAATAAACTGGTAATAGGGACCGACTAGACAAACAAAATACTTATATGACTTTCTCTCTAGGGGCACTTTGAAAAAGACTGAGCTAGGTTTAAAATTTGAATGTTAAGGTAGGAAACATTTGAGAGCCACTGTTTTTCAGGGTCATTGGATGTTATAATTCCGAATATAAGAAATAATAAAAAACTGTAATACCCGACTTGTGCTCCCGCCGGAAGAAATGCGGCACTTTCATGGGATTACTTGTACCGAACTTTTTATACCACTAATTATGAAAATGTAAATAATTCCTTCTCTTTCGGCACAACGCAAGCATAGCATGGCCGCAGTGGTTTAAATAGGATTTGTTTATATGTGTTTTTTAATTTGGAACAAAGTTATTGCAGCTTTTACTGTCGTTTATAAGAATTTATGAAATTTAAAAGTGGGTTATTAACATTTGTAACATTGTATTAAAAGCTTAAAAAATTAGTAATTATTTCATGAAATTGGAAAACGAACAGTTAGACTTAACTAAAAATCGAGTCATTGGTCTCCATGAAAAACAATGTAAACAATAATAAACAGATCAAAACAAGATAGCGAATACTAATAATAATAATAATAATAATAATAATAATAATAATAATAATAATAATTAGACAAATGTGCGATAATACACATTAAGAAAGGAACAATTGAACACGAGGAACAACCAGCAATACACAACATCGCACAACTGCCACCAGAAGAATCATACCGATACCTAGGAACTCCCCAAAATCAAAGAATTGACCACGCAAGCCTTAAACAGCATTTCAAGAAAAATATAGGAAAAGACTCACCACCTTACTTAATACTTAATCAGTGGGGGTAATCTGTGTATGGCTATAAATTCGTGGGCAGTGCCAGTTCTAACTTATTCCTTTGGGATAGTCAAATGGTCAAATACTGACCTGGATGAGCTTGACCGTCTTACCCGGAGACTACTAGAAAAATTTCGATGCCTGAATTCTAATTCATCTGTAAGTAGGCTATATACCCCAAGAAGAGAAGGAGGTAGAGGGCTTCTAAACATCAAGAATCTGTGCTTTCAGCAGGAAAAGAGCATGAGCCAACGTTTGCTGATGGATGAAAGCGAGTTGATAAATCTAGTAGCTCAGGAAGATAACGGATATACGCCACTTAAGCTGAACCTACACAATTACATGCTAGAAACATCATCAGTAGCAGACAATATAAAACAATGGTCAGATAAAAGTCTTCATGGTAGATATCCCAAATTACTGCAAGCGGACGGTGTTGACAAATCCGCTTCGTTCAGATGGCTTATGCGTAGACAACTTTACCCAGAAACTGAGGGGTTTGTAATGGCTATTCAAGACAGGGTCATTAAAACACGAAACTATGAGAAACACTGTCTGAAGAATGACATCGTTGACAAATGCCGAAAATGTGGAAATATTGGAGAGATTATCGAACACATCACCGCTGGCTGCCCCTCTCTTGCTGAGTCTGATTATTTGGGACGACATAATCAGGTTACCAAACTAATACACCAGCAACTGGCAATAAAATATAATCTACTAGATGAGGCACCCCCTCCCTACTACAAGTACACTCCTACACTTGTCTTAGAGTCTACAGAAGAAGTTTTATATTGGGATAGGCCAATAATAACCGACCGATCTGTGGACTATAATAGACCAGATATTGTCCTTATTCATAAGTCCAAGAAACTTGGAATTATCATAGACATTGCTGTACCTCTATCACATAACATTCATAAAACGGAAAGGGAAAAAATTTCAAAGTACGAAAATCTGGCCTACGAACTAAAGAACATCTGGAAACTTCAAAAAATTGAAATATACCCACTGGTGATATCGACTGAAGGAATTATGAGTACCAACTTTTTTAAAAACATCACTAAACTGGGACTGCCAGGCAACATCTTAGATATCGGACAACAGGCGGTCCTGTTGCAAACATGCCACATTGTCCGAAAATTTCTAAATAGCTGAGAAAAACCGAAGTGTTTCCTCACTATATATACCGCACGCCACAAAATTAGGCAGACATATGAAAGAAATAATAATAATAATAATAATAATAATAATCATAGCTTTAATACCCAATAGCTAACACCCAATAACTGAACAATTCTTTTGACTTGTTCACAAAAATTGTTCAAAATGACCTCCATCTCCACGTATGCATATTTCGGCACGTCGAACTGAGGACATACGCACTCCGTTCAACACATTTGGTAAATTAGGATCATTTTTTATGGTTTCTATGCATATTAAGTTACGTTGTTGCAATTGTACTAAAATGTTAATTGTATCACGGTAAACCAGAGATTTAAAATGCCCCCAAAAATAAAAGTCAATCGTATTTAAGTCCAACAATCTAGCAGGCCATGGTACTGGTCCGCCACGTCCAATCCATCGTTGAGGAAACTTTCTGTTCAAAAAATTTCGAGCAGCCAGACTAAAATGGATTAGCGCGCCATCGTGCAAATACCACAATCTTCTGGGCGTAGCCAAAGGTACATCTTCCAGCAAATTTGGCAATGTTTGTTGCAAAAAATTTAAGTATACATCACCATTTAATCTAGCGGGTAATTGTATAGGTACAATTATTTCATTATCGCAAATTCCTACCCACAAATTAACGCTGAACCGTCGTTGAAAATGCGCCCTTCTTGTTACACGTGGAATTTCGTCTGCCCAATAGTGCATACTTTTAAAATTAAACACGACTCATCGGAGAAACACAGAACATTTAAAAAATCTTCATTTGCCGCGTGTTTTCTTAAAATCCACCTACAAAATTGCATTCGTTCTGCAAAATTTAGAGGTTCTAGTGCTTGGACACGTTGATAGTGATAGGGATGTAAGTTTATATCTCTCAATGTCCTCCATACCATAAAAAGGGACACTCCCACACGGTTCACGATATCGCGGGTGCTTAAAGTTGGATACTCTTCTACAAGTTCCAAAATTTGAACCTCTGTCTCAATTACTATTTCTTCGCGTTGTGGACCTCGTTCTCCTTCATGTCCTGTTTCTCGAAGACGCTGGTCAATACTAACAAATGTACGAGCACAAGGATGACGTCGATTAAGGAACCTTGAACGATAAAGCTCTTCCACACCAGCTGCATTTCCACCATTTTCTCCATACACCGAGTGCATATCCGCGAGCTCTGGATATGTGTATTCTTCCATAATGTCCAAAATCTGCGTTTTAAAACACCAAACTAAACTGTGAATTAACATTATCAATAAAGAAAACAAAAAGAAAAGCTTGGTCCAAAATCCAAAAAGTAACACAAAAAGCACGAACGAGAAGTAGTGTCTTACGTAATTAAGTACTAACGACTTGAACGATGTCAATAAAATAAATCTCAACATAAGTGGCACAAAATTCAAAAAGAACAAAAGCAACAGACAAAACCAAGGAACGGGTAGGTCGCACCGTGTGTACGTTGTTTACCAAGTAAGGACACAAACTGAAATTATTACTTAAGCAAAGATTGGAGAACTAACAAGATAGGACAGACGGAGAAGACGAAATAGACGAAGACAGTTGTGTACTCCAATTTAAAGGGACACCACATCCAGAGGAAACGGTTTCGGGAGTTGTCGGTTACGCATTAAACGAATTTGACCAAGCTTACTAAAAGATACGTAAGCTCATTAAAATCGACAAGTGCTACGTCACGTATAGACCTCGGTGACAGCTACGTGTGGCTATTTTTTATATAGAAAAAAGTTTCAAAATTATTCTTTCAATGTATCAATATGTATTCAATCTATCCTAACCAAATAGATACCTTACATATAAACATAGAAATACTTCATGTCACATATATTACAAAGCAACCTGTTTTTTTAGTGACCTTGGCTACTGACAGTCAGCTGAGTTCGGTCGTTCTATCAGAACAGTGTTGTCCATTTTTTACTATTGGCCTCTCTTTCTAATGTTATCTTCTCCGTCTGATTGTCGAGTTGTGGCAACTGCGCGAGTACTCCAATTTAAATGTCGAGATCAATGGCGCCATTGCTAAAAGATAAAAGGTTTTCCTCCGGCTGTCATCTTGTTAATTCCCTAATCTTTGACCTGAGAAAATTACAAGGGACAATATAGCACGCGTAATAAGATAATTTGGCTGCGAAGAAGCAAAAACATGGCGGTGTCCTCTGTCGGTCGCTTTTAACTGTTTTGTCGGCATGCTCTTCGATGACCCCCGTCGCGGCCTAATTATCTCTTAGGCTCACCATACTTATTTGCACGAATGTCAGAGTATCATGTGAGACAAGACACCAGGCAATAAAGCCTACTCCAATATGTCAGTAGTTCTCAAACTATGTCATTAAGTATTTTGGAAATTTTTGTTTATTTCCTTTCTCCAAAACTATGAGCTTTAGACTCCATGTTATATAAGGTTTTTTCGCTTTCCTTTTCATTCCCTACCACCATTTTTTTTTAATGACATGAAACTAATTACACCCTGTATACGCATTTTAAATGTAATTTTCATTGAACCAACTTTTGGGAGTTTGACTATCTTTTTCATGTTGCAATAACAGTAGCTTTGAATACTCTTTTATACTTTTTAATAACCAAAGACCTACTTATGTGTAACGCTTCACGTAGGGATTATTTAGTCCCAGCGCTAAATGAGGCTAATTAGAATTTTTTGTTTTATTTATAAAAGCTATTAAACAAATTCCTAAAAGTAAGCACAATATATTAAAACGCCTGCTCAATGCTAAATTCTTTATAAAACAAAATATGATTTATCTATTACCAAAAAACCTAATAGCACACCTTCACATTCATTAAAAAGTAAAAATTAATATCACAAAAAGCGTGGACAGAGTCATTAATTACATTTTGCAAATAGTCTAAGTTGACCCTAATAACTTTATTTATTTATTCTTCTTTTTAGATGTGCAGGATCTGTCTAGGAATACAAAGCAGCAGCAGGTGAAGTGTGTCTATAAAATCGGCAAAAATGGCAGGTGGAGGCAAACAGTTTCGCCACTGGCTCTATAATATTATTAGTAATGCTAAATGATCTAATTGTGGATCATTTTCGACATTATAACTTATCTATAAATCACACCCTATTATAAGTTGATAATTTATAACCGTAAATTTAAGATCGAGATCAAGAGGGCTGGGCGGACTATAAAATACCTGTAATACTAAGTAGTGTTTACTAGCATATACGAGGTTATGATAAATATGCTCGTATTGTTCGTATACGCCTTTGGTATAATGTTAAAATCAACTTTACCTGTTAAGAAAAATATCGATGTAAGTACGTTTCCTAGGATACACAGAAAAGGCAATAGAAATCAAACATACCTGGAAATTAAAAAATGGAAAAATCAGCCTAATAGTAATATCAGTTATAAAAACGATGACCTACAATTTGAAATTAAACGTGGAGAGTTTGGACCTACCAAACAACTTTTGTCATTCTACAGACATGTCACATTACAAGTAAGATTCTAACCACCACTAGAAGAAAAGTAAAGAGATGGCTAATTGAAAACGAGCGACAACTATCCTCGATTGTCCGAACCTAATCTTACTAAAAAATACGAAGGATACGTCAATTTTCTAATATAAATATTGAGAAAGTGTAGCGCAGAATAATGATGATAATAATAATAAAATAAACAATATGAATTTGTACTCCATCCAGAAGGAAGCATATCTGGAAATCAAAGCCACTGACGAGAACGCCAAGAAAAAAAATAAAATTTAAGATTGAAAATGAAAAACTGTAAGTACTCTTGGTAAAACCGATGCATGCATAATTCTTCCACCTTAACCGATCAGCTGTAGCCATAGAGGGGTCTATGAAATAGTTGAATGGTTCGAACCTGAAGAGTGATGTGGAAAGCTAAATAATAGCAGCGCTTTACCTAGCGTAAAATATCAGATACCACCAAAAGATCATCCGGAAACAGCCTGTTGAAAGCTAGTGCAGATGTGTGGTTTGGCAGAGGATGTCAGTCATATGGTGGATAGATGTACTACTTTGGCACCATTGGAGTATACTCAACGCTACAACATAGTGGACAGTTATCAGTTATTTGGGATTTGCACAAGCACTACGATCCACCGGGATCTCAAACATATTACAAATATTCTCTTAGAAAGGTTATCAACACCAATGATGTCACATTTATGGAAAATTTGCGCGGCCAAACATTATCCTACATATTAAAGAGGAAAAATTCCCTTTGCTGATCGATGTATTTGTCCTGAATTACATCAATGTGACTTAGAAGGAAACTGAGAAGTTGAGCAATTACAATGACCTTCGAATAGGAGTTACCAGAATATGGAATGGAACGACCACAGTCATGATAGTGATTGTAGGAGATCTGCATACTGTTAAGAATGGCCATGATCAGAGTCTGAAATAACAACCTAGTAAGAAGTGCCGAAGATCATATTATTGGGCACATATTTTAAGCCAAGTCTTGGAATAGAGATCTCTGTGATTTCATGTTGAGGTCTGGACTCCGAGATGTTGGAGTGGGCATCATCAGCGTGGTCAGAGGGCTCCACGAATATAGAACTGGCTCCAACAGAGTCGCATTCTGCCCATCCACCTTGTCAATTAGTATTATTGGACGAGAAATGAGCGTGTGTAAAATTTAAATAAATCTGTAGAACTTTGAAATGTTGCTACCACCCTCCAAAATCTGAGAGAAAATTTAAAAGATAATTAAATATCCACTAAGTATCGTCTTCTAAATTTAATTTTGAGCATAGGAACAGGGTAATCTGCCCTTTGGTAGTTTCTCAGATGACCCAGAAATGAGGTCTTCAAAACCAAATCAAATGCTTTTGCATAACATTTACCAATGCTGGATCATTTTACTAGAGATCTACTACTACACATGGTGTGTCGTTAATACGCCCTCGAAAATAATGTTGTAAGCTGTGGTTCTTCAAAAGATATATCAAAATTATCAAAATTGAGGGAAAAATTGAATGAACGGCTTTTCACTGTGGTCCAACTGTCAATAAATATTATTCAAGTACCAGCTGAACTTCAAAATGCTAGATGGACGTCAGAAGCACTAAGTTCAGTTAAAGTTTATTTATTTCTGGACAAGTTCAAATTCACTAATTGGGAAGATGAAAGTATTATTAACATCTACATTTTTACTCTTTTACTATGTATGTGCGCTTCTCGTTTCAAGTTGGCCATTATAACCTAGCTTTTTAGTTATACTGAATCCGAAATCATAATTATAATTAACAATATAGCATAAGACCTCAGGGTGCAGGTTATCCTTGATAGTTTGGCTTAATATTGGTTATCACTTAACTTGGCAAATACTCACTAACAGAAAATTACTAAAAAATAAATACACGGTTCTGCTAGACTCAACAAAAAACGATAGTTGGACGCAACCTTATTTTTAGTTACTAGAAATCAACTAATACAAAAATTTCTGATCACTTTAAACAATAAATTGGCCCGGTAAAATAAGGAAACACCGAGCTCTCCCAGTTTAAATGACTGCTAGCTTAACGAAATTAAACAACTACTAAAACAATATAATCTATTAACATTCGGAGTTAACAAAAACAAACAAAACACTCCATTCGTAAATAGTATTACATAAGTAGATCGATACAATATTTTGTATCACCCGGTCTGAGCTCAAGGTCCGTTCAAAAAAACTAATAGTTTACTCACTAAAATTGCTAGGAATTGTGCAACAAATAGTGTGTTAACAAGGATTAAACCTGTTAAACTAATTACATAAATCAACATGGCACTATAAACTTTAACCATCAAGAGGTTTCAAAACCTCAAATTGGGGAGACATACAAAAGGGGCGTAACGGTTTTTCTATTGTTCCTGGGCAGACTTAAATGTTGCTGGCGATTGTCAAATTGTCTACCGATCTCACTCGGGAAATAAAAAATCAATCATGAAACAAGTTCTTTAACCGCACTAAAACATATTGTTTTTCTTCGCGCGTAGCTTGAGCTACCACAACATAGAACATAAAATAAAAAAACTTACAGTTGCATTCCTGGACACATGAAGATCAATTGACGGATATCACTCCGAAAACTGAAAGTACAAACCCAGACAAGTTACTTAAAATCACAAGTTATCCTTGATTCCATCAAAGCAAATAATTCAAATTAATCACGCAATTTGCTGCTATTTACTACAGATTCATTCTGTCATTTAATTAACTTGTAAATATTTGCACTTTGTGACTTACACATTACTCTGATACACAATTTAACATAAAACGTAGCTGCAATACTAGAACACTAATCATCACCATAAAAAGACTTCAAATTTGCAGACTCAAACGACAGCTCGACCGTGTCTCAACACAGCCACAGTTCAAATTATATCACTACACCTAATTAATTCGGGGAGGTCAAATTCACCTTCTCCCGTGATATATCGGCCCGAGGTCAAAACTCAGCTTCTTCTCAAACCAAAAATCTACTTCTGCGAAACAAATAATCCCCTCTACATGTCCCATCTAAGTTACGCGTTAAAGGTCAAACGGTCTTTACACCTGCTTACACCTTAAAGTTTTACGATCGTGCAAAACAATTTTACTAATACACAAATTTTAAACGTCTTTTTATTTAATTTAATGTACTAAGTGCTAATTCAAAATATGACCGTTACACCATGCTGCATTCTAAGTAATAATCTGTAACTCCTTAATAAGAGCAGAAAATAGAACAGGTTACCCCAGGTTTCTTCAAAAGCTCCATTAAGAAGCTTCTTGGGCATCTAAGACAAGTAGCTTAAGTACATTTCGATGGTCAAGTCATTTCTGATACAGAGCGTAAAATGGAAGAGACTTTGCAGAAAGAAAGAGTGGAGGACCTACCGAAGCGCATTTAATTGAATTCTAGTATGGTGGACAAAAAGACCTGAGAATGTTGTATCCAAACAATCAATCAATCAAAACATTAATAATTTAGTGAACTACATGGAATATTCGACGCCCATGTCCGGAACCTATCAGACATCCACGGCGCGAGACACCGTGGCAGTTGAGGTTCAGGACGAAGCGGAGTCGGAATAATTTAAGTAAATATAAATATAAAATCTTGCAGGTGAATAATTAAAAAAAAAGATACTAATGTATTATTTCCAATACGAATGATAATATTTAGCTAATTAAAGAGTTGTATACTGAATCAAAATTTTCATATGCGGATAGGGGAAAAATGACCAAACGAAAAATTGATTTCAGAAGTTATGATTATGTAAATTTGATGATAAGTAAGAGAGTAATTTAGTATAAATCACAAGAAGGTACAAAAATAAACAAAGGGGGATAAGAAAGAGTACAAAATTTGTAAACTATCACTGGATTGCTGGATTACAGAGAGTATAATTGTAAAAGTTGTGGCCAGATACTTTTTTTTGAATTGTTCATATGTCTGTGTACTTTTAATATACTCTTAATTTTTATTATTGGTGAGTAAAATGCATTTGTTTTTAAAAAACATTAGAAAAATGACATAAACTTTCAGTGCATGAAAACATTTATAATCTGGAAAAAAAAATGTTTGATCTAAGACTTGATTTAACAATACAACCAACGATTCAATTTTGGACTTTGCAAATGTTCTTTAGTAGTTATTATAAACAATTTAATTTGAAACTTAGCTTGATGGTTCAGATCTACAGGGGGTGAATTCTTCTAAAGTTTCGTTAAAATATTTCCATTATTGTTCAAGTTATCAACTGTTTAAAAATGTCCTCTATAAAATGTTTTCTGACTTTGCATATTGACCAAAAAGTAAAGGACTATTCTAGTTTTGTTCACAATTCCGTTGTGAACAATATCTTTCTTTATACCGACCCGGGTTATACAACCAGAGATATATAAGAAACATTGCGAAAAATGAACATTGTTTTGTTGAAACAAAAGCTCTCCACCACACGGATCTAATCAAAAACTTTTTCCTACATTTCTTGAAATGCTTTCAACAAGTTCTAGCAAAAAAATTACTATAGTAAGACCATTCCCTAGAAATTTTAGCTTTACTCCTCTGTTAGTATTATTTAACACTATTTTGGTAAAAAAACTATTACAATAATTAATCCAAAATTCAAGTTCCGGTAACGACCCCTAAAAGGTTTTCAAAAATTCTAAAAATAATACATTTAATCGTGAAAGACTAAAGTGACAGGCTGGTGGCTCATTAAAAACAAAGAAAAAAACTGGTGTCTTTTAAGGACCACCATACAGAGTATATTTATTCTTAATAACTACAAACTTTCACAATCATTGCACATAAAATGCAAAATTGGACATACGTTCCTCTACTATAAACTATCTCTAAACTCGAAATATTGCAAAAGTTTGGATGGACATTATGATATTTCATTTTACGTTTTTTTGTGATGCTGAAACACCCAGGGTTTGATGTAAATTAATCAATTTAAATAATTTGTTTCAAAAGAAAAAAATTTCATCAAATTCTTTTCTTGAAAAAATAAATAGAAATTTAACGCCGTTCTTGTAATGCTGTAAATATACGAACATTACTTACAAAATGTAACTTCTCGAGAATAAAACAGTTAATCGATGTTAAATATGCAAAGGAGTGATGGAATAACGTTTCCGCATGTTAAATTCGTTTCAATATAATTGTTTCTTGTTCAAGAAGTTCAGTTTCCAAGAATATCAGCAGAACAATAGGCGATATTAAGGTAAGCAGATGTAAATATTCATGTATCAGACTTAACAATAGTACCGATTATTATATACCATGCCTTTTCCAACCCATTTGAAAAGCAGATCTCTTCGTTGATACGCCAATTGAGGCAATTCTGTTTTAATTCAATAAAAAAATATAATGATAGAAAGTTACTCTTGTCTTATTTAGACGTAAAGCTTTCAGAATATGCTAATTACCTGTTAGTTGACGCCACGTTTTTAGGCAATCATCACAAAGATACGTGTTAAGTATTAGTTTAAACTGGTAGCTAATTAGGTAGGTAGTTGCTTTTGAGAGCTGTCACATGAGAACTTTACTTATTATTTGATTAAGTCTGTAAATACTCTCAGTTCAATAAGAAATATAAAATCATCTCTTAAAAAACTTCCACATCCAGATTTCCCATACACATTAAATGAAGATATCTTGATGCTATACTTGCGCACTCCAGTATGTCAAAATAATTACTCATAGAATTTTAATACTATATTTGAAATCGACTAGCCTTAGGTCGTAATGGGGATACCTAAAAACGTGTGTTCTTGTACACACACTGAACCCCAATTTTATTTCGATAACTCCTTTAATAATGGAGTGGGGATGTTGGTAGTGGGGGTGGAAGATGTTGGGGCCTCAGCTTCTAGTGTACCGGGTGTAACACGATCATGGCACACCATCTTTTCCCTTAGTTTTGAAGTTAAATGATTGAAATTTGGATCATCTTATATACCTACTTCAACTTCCGGTTTCATCGAAAGTGACAACTAACTATAGGTTTTCAAATCGAACACATTATTGCATTTTTGAATTCTGCATAATTTTCTGAATTCGAAAATTGAAATAACGTCGAAAATACTAAATCATGTGATTTATGAGCAAGTAAAGTTCAATCAAAATGTTTTTGGGTCAAAATACAATTTTTTCAAATTGAACCATATTGGTATCGTGGTATCACTTATTAGTACCATTAATACGGAATTTATTCATATACATTATTAAAATGTACGATACAATCAAAATTAGAGCTAAGAGAAAATAAGAAAATATAATTTATTGAAATTTGGTACACGTATATATTGTAAGGACACCTGATTATAGATTATATTTTGAGTTAATTCCATTGAAGGTGTGGGGGGTAAGGGTTATGTCTTATTTGCGGACGCCTCATTTGCGCACACAACAAAAACTAGTATCACTTCCGTACAAATAATGCGAGAAGGGCAAGGAGCACTTTCGCCGTAAAGGTTGTGTCTTATTTGCGGACGTCTGATTACTACATTTTTGAAATAATTTTGAAAATAATGTTTTTTTTACTGAAAATTCAATATATGTTAAAGCATGAATTTTACTTTTATGTGGGGGGAGAGCTGTGCTCCCCCAAACCCACACCGGGACGTCGCCCCTGGACCCCCATTTGATAGTACGATTATTTTTGTGTACAAGAAATCCTATCGACTACAAGTGTCAAACATCGACGCAGTAGATATCGTACTCTCCCCATAATAACATTTACATATACTTATTTATTTAGTTGTTTGGCTAAATACAGAAAAAATAATTGAATGACGGTACTAACCTGAAAATTAATATTGTGAAACAAAGTGCTTGTATAAATACTTATGTTAGCGTTGCATTTTCGTTTAGACTTTTTCGAATAAAGTTTTTGACACCTAAATAAAGACAAATTGTCAGAGACAGTGGTACTCCAGTCACTTTAGACACAAATTTGCCTTGTGATCTAACAAAATATATCCTTGATATTTTTCTGTTAATCGATTTATTTTGTTGTTTTCATGAAAATATTAAAAATCGAGAACGAGATCACTATGGCATAAAAAATTATTCAAGGTCAAAGTTCACAAAAAAACAGTTTTTTGCGAATATCGCGCTTCCTATGGCTCGGAGGCCAATTGAGGTTTCTATGAAAATGAAAGATAATGAAATTCCGCACGAATATGATCTCTTCCATTTTTTACGTACAACGAACGGTTTAGACAAACATGTGCTTCGAAGTTTCTGCGCAAGAGAAGTTTTATTTTCCTATTACATGAACACTAAGTACACTATGTTATTAAAATTCGGTTTTATTGAGATTGTGATAGCAATGAATGAGATTGTGAGTTTTTTTTTACAGTTAAAACTTTGCCTAATATCTTTTTTTGGAAAATTAGGTACATTTTTCTTCATAACAACGGATGCCACTGGTGGATTTTAAAATACCTTACTGTGTTACAATCTCATGATAGATAAGTACCTTCCACCCAAATTTTATAAAAATCACATTGTAAATAAGAGTGCTATGATATGAGTCATGATGAGACATACTGTATAATAGTTAACATTATTATTATTATTATATTATGCCTTGCGCGGAAGCTTTCAAGCACATTTTTGCCTAAACCGTTCGTTGTACATAAAAAATGGAATAGATAATTTTCGTGTGGAATTTAATTATCTTTCATATTCTTGTTAAGCTCAATTGGCCCCCGAGCCATAAAAAGCGCGATATTTGTAAAAAACCGTTGTTTGTGAACTTTGACCTTGATTAATTATTTATGCCATAGTGATCTCGTTCTCGATTTTTAATATTTTCTTTAAAACACCAGAATAAATCAATTTAAAATAAAAAAATTAAGCATATATTTTGTTAGAGATCAGGTACTTCTTCGAATATAACCAGGCGCAAATGACACCAAGTCGCAGATGTCTCAGGCGCTAGTGACCCGACACCGCGGTATATTTTTAAAACGTTCTGTCACCATCCTTTGTACGCAAATATCAGTTTTTACTATGTACGTAAATGAGACGTCCGTAACTGAGACGAAACCATTATAACGACAGTCCGCATTATTTGTACGCAAATGATACCATTTTTTACTTTGTACGCAAATGAGATGTCTGCAACTAAGACGACATCGGGGTAAGTAGAGGTAACTAGGGGAAAATGAATAAAGCAAGCTGATGAGAGTACAGAAACTTGAGATTTAGTGTATATACTAGAAGCCAAGGCATCAGATTTCTTCATAATATTTTTCAACCCCCCACCACCTCCACTCCGTTATCAAAATAAAATTCATTTGAAATTTGGTACATGTATGTAATGTAATGACATATGATTTAGATGATTCCATTGAAGGCGTGGGAGGATGTAAATTGAGGAAAATAGACAGAGCAAGCTAATAAGAATCTAGAAACTCCAATTTGGCGTATATGCTAGAAACCAACGCCTAAAATTTTTTTATGACATATGCCTCAAATATTATTAAAATTCTGTGACCATTTATTTCCACATACTAGAGCGCAAATTTAATCAAGTTTTCTTTTAAAGAGACTAGGATGGAACATCTGGATGTGGAAGTAGTGAATCCTTAGGCAGCGATTTTTAGATTATAGTTGTTTCCTTAAAAATGTAATTTTTTCTAGTCAACATAAACTATTTTGAAATGTTGAATACTGAAATGCTGAATTTTCGACATTTCGACGTCAAATTACTCCAAAGTGGTCCATCCAAAATTTCTGCCACTATTTTTACAAAGATCTACACGTCGAAAGGAAAATATTTCATCCGGTTACGATTCGCTTTTTTTTATTAATTCATGCACGGAAATACCCCCATTGAACTTTTTCTGCCACCATTTTTCCCGGCGTGTGGAATACGTACACAAAACCTTACCGTCAAAACCAAGCGATTACCTAGATATTTTTTTTTTCGATTTGCGTATTTCGAAAACCGCCCGGGTTCAGCCTATATTCCTATAATAAAAAATGCTCCAAATTTATTATAGAGCTTAAATAGCAGACGGCAGAACGTTACGACGAGATTATTTTTTTTGCGTGCCAGCTCCCTACCTATATTATTTTTCATATAAATGTGTTGGATGATATAAATGTCAAATGATCTCCTATGTTTCTCTTCTCAGAATCGGCATCACTTTATCAAACACCCCGTATAATAATTCAGCTGAATGAAAAGAAATTATTTACTTATTTATTATTCTATTTATTTATTTATTACGACATCCAACATGCAAAGAGCCCAAATACATGATAAAGAAAATATTGCGATTATAAATGAATTAAAATATAAAAACACATACCAAAATATTAAGAGAATTGTGCATACAATAGGTATTATAAACTTACTCTAGACTAATACTAAATATATGAATAATAATACATAATTTAAACATGTTTGCACGAAAGTACTAATATAGTTCCAAAAATTCTATAAACACATGTTTTCCACAAAATTGTTAATACTTATATTTAATAATTTGTTCAGGGGAAACTAATAATCATATCACTATTTAAATTGAGTTATGAAGATTCCTCTCAAGAAAATAAACAAGAAAGAATAAAGCATAACAGGTATATAAAATATTAAGTTAGCCATCATTTCATTTAATTTATCTCATCATATAATACACATGAATACGAAAACCAGTTTGTAACATAGATGAGTATCTGATAATAGTTAGATTTTGAAGAACTTAATTTGATTGACATGACTTTAAATAAAATGATAAAAGTATTCATGTATATACCAAAATTCATGTGAAGGGTACCAAGAATTCGTCTCAAATGTGCACTTTAGCGTTAGCCATTTACATGGGCCGTATTAGAAAATTTCTTTTATAAAAAATATGTCTTAATATTCTTGATGCAGAAATTGGTAAAACCTAAATTTTTATATTTTTAAATCTTACAGAATATGTTTAAAACGTTATGTCATATCTACCGGCCTCAGCATGTGCTTTTCGAAAATTAGCTGGAAAACTTATTTTTATACCGATAATAGTTGTATAATTGTCATATAAAAATCGTCAGCTATAGGTGTCCTTGATATTATTATTGAAGAGCTTGCTAAACTATTAAATCTTATTTCTAAAAGTTACAGAGATGTAGATAAATAAAAGACAGCATGGAAAACCATATTCTGCACGAACTGCTACAAAAATATGGTTTGCATTTTCGGATAGCAATTGCCTATGTTACACCAAACATTATGCTAGGTACTCAACGGTAAATCCAGGAATGTCAGAATTCTCCTTTTCCTGACAGACGTTTTATGATGTATGCAATGTTGGTCTTCCTCTGCTGATTAGCATGACTGACAAATTAACGTCATCCGTCATGGCTGCATGCTAGGCGCACGACCTCATTAAAACTATTTCGTATAGGTTTATTTGTAACATCGGCTTAACATTTTGGATGTTGTTCTCTTCTCCAGATCTACATTCAGAAAGCATCAATACGTCGTCTGCCTGCCTCTCTAATAGTCCATGTCTTTGAGTAATAAAGAAAGATGGAGAAAACCATAATATTAGCAAATATAATCTTTGTTCGTTTCATGATATTCTGGCTCAACTGGCAAGTTGCCTATCTTGTCAGCTGTATTCGTTTACTACCTAACAATTAACCTATTCTTACCGGGTTTGGGTGGTTCTTATTTGCTTAGTCTACGATCATAGTTTTCGTTTTCTTGTAATTTATACTGAACACGTACTCAGCGCTTATTGTTTGGAGGTTCTCCAGTAGTTAAAGGACATATTTCCGCTTGCAGTTAATCAAGTGGTATCATCTTCAAATCTTAAGTTAGAAATCTTCACTGGCAACTACTTATACCTTATCAACCCTCCAATGCATCTTGCATTACGGGTTCACTATTGACGTTAAAGAATATTGGTGACAGAATATCAGAATATCCAAGATTCAATATTAAATATCCAATATACAATATCCAATATTCAATATCCAATATTCCATATCCAATATCCAATATCCAATGTCAGGTATCCAGTATCCAATATCCAATGTCCAATACCCAATATCCAACATTCAATATCCAACACCCAATATTCAATACACAGTATCCAATGTTTAATATCCAATATCCAACATTAAACATCAAACATCACACATCAAGCATCAAACATCAAACATCAAACACCAAACATCAAACATTAAACCTCAAATATCAAACATCAAACATCAAACATCAAACATTAAACATCCAACAACCGATAGCCAATATCCAAAATCCAATATAACACTTTTATCAATAAACATTGAACGTTGGTAAAAATTCAATAAAACATGTTTTTCTACTTCCATCTTTAAAATGGCGTTTATCGTATACGTTTCCATGACGCTAAATAATCCTTTAAACACGCTTTCGACAAACCGTGACTTCGTGCATTTTAGTCACAGGCTGAACTTAGCAACGCGATATTAGTCACGGCTGGGGAGTTGGAGTTGGAGTTTGTGGGAGGGCAGTCACATTTAGGTGACCGCAGCACCTAGGCCCCATTGGGCCCCTTGTACGTCCTCCCGAGGGATACAGGATTCCACCTAGGCCTCCAACCATCCTAATCCTGCCTAGGGGAATATCCCTCAAGTCGGCCAGTGTAGGCCAACGTTCTCCCAAAATGGATTCTCTGCTAGAGGAGGCTGCCGGGCACTCACAGAGTACGTGTTGGACAGTCTCGTCTTCTTGTTCACAACCTCTGCATAGGAGTGTGTCATTTAACTTCATGTTATAAAGGTGCTTTCTCAGCTGGCAATGACCAGTAAGAATTCCTGTCGCGAAGCGCAGGTTCTTCCTGGACATTCCCAGGTAGATCATCGTTGTATCCTTGTCAGGGTATCTAAGCAGATCCCTGGCCAACTGACAACTATGAGTTTCATCCCACAGTCTTTTTAAATTTTCTGTGGGTGTCTTCTTTAATCATTAGCGTTATTGCTGAGGTCGGCAGTATGTTGGAAGGGCCAGGTCCAAGTATACTTAGACTGGCTGCCTTCTTAGCCAGACTGTCAGCTTCCCTGTTGCCTCTGCACTGTGCATGCCCTTTGACCTAGCATAGAATGACACTGTTCATGCTGGAGGCGCCCACGAGTGCCTGATGGCATTCCCATACTGACCCTGTTGTTATTTTGTGTCTCTGTAGGGCCAGTAGTGATTGTCTACTATCAGTGTAGATTCTTATTGTTTTTCCCGTTATTTGTCTACGGGAAATTTCTTTTGCGGCTATGGCTATTCCCGCCAGTTCTGTTTGTATTATACTGGCTTGTTTGTCCATAGCCCATTTAATTTGAATTTGCAGGTTCCTGGAGTATACCCCAAAACCTGTTCCTTCTTTCTTTTTCGATCCGTCTGTGAAGATGTTAACTGTTCCTTCACTGACGGCCTCGTTGCTACTGTTGGTGTGTATTTCATAGGGTCTATCAAAGATGAACTGTGGAGAAATGCCATCTGCACGTACCTGCGGAAGTGGCATTTGTTTAATTGCCTCATTCCACAGCCGGCATCTGGTCACTCCACATCCTATGTTTGGCTGTATGCCAACGGATTTGAGACGTGCCATAGTAGTTAGGGCCACCTCTTCTAGATATATGTCTAGTGGTGGCAGGCACAGCATCACTTCCATTGCTCTTGTTGGTGTTGTTCTCATAGCTTCAATTGTGTTTAAACAGGCTACTCGTTGTACCTGGCTGAGCTTACGTTTCGCTACAGTCTGCTGACTCTTAGGCCACCAGACGATGGCTCCATAGGCTATCATTGGTCTTATTATAGCAGTGTAAATCCACATAGCCACTTTGCACGGCTGGGGTTAATTCTAGATATTTTAATGGCAAAAATCAAGTTAGTTTTCCGTAATTCTTGTTATCAATCTGTCAAAATAAATCGACGCGTCGTGACAAGGGACAAGTAATTTTGTATTTTTATTTTTTATTTAGATATTTGCTGTCGTAGAAAAAGTATAGTATGCAACACGTTTTATAAACTTGTTAGTCATTCATTTTATTAAACACTCGCTCATCTACGCGTCGCTCGCGATTAATAAAACTCATGACTAAAATGACGTTTATAAAACTTGTTACATAATAGACTATGAATTACTTCCACATTCACGTAGTGGAGTGGTAGTATAGTAATCGTGAAAAAAATTGTAAACATTTTTCTTGTTGAAATGGGTTTAGAATGTCAGGAAACGTTAAGATTTTAAATTTGGGCGAAATAAAAATGTCTATCTGTCTGCAACTATTTTCTCGTACGTACGTTTTCTCTGGAACGGTTTAAGATATTGACTTGAAATTTTGTACACGTATGTACTATAACAAGATATGGAACTGGATTGTTCTTTAACTTATCCGGTGAAGGGATGAGGGCTTGAAAAGCTGGTAAGAGTACAAATATTTGGGATTTGACGTATATACCAGAAGCCAAGGCCTCAGATTTTTTATATCATATTCCATCCCTCCACCATCCCCACTCCATCATTAAAGGGGTTGATATAATAAAATTGAGATATTTACTTGATATTTGGTACACGTATATACTATAACGACGTCTGGTTATCAGCTGATTCCATTGAAGGGTCGGGACTTGAGTAGGGGTGAATAGGGAAAAATAGGTCAAGGAAGCTTGTAAGAGGAGAGGGACTTGGGGTTTGGTGTATGTACTAGAACCAAAGTCTCAGATGTTTTATAATATTGTTCAACCCCTACACCACCCCCACTCCATTATTAAAGAGTCGGATAGATCTGGAACTAGATTATATCTTGAATTTGTGTTGAAGGGGTGGGGGATAGGCAGAGGTAAATAGGGGAAAATGAGCAAAGCAAGCTGGTAAGAGTAGAGAAACTTGAGATATGGTGTATATATCTACTAGAAGCCAAAGCCTCATATTTTTTCCTAACATTTTTCAATCCCTCCAATTTTAAAGGGGCTGAGAGATATAAATTGAGATATTCACTTGAAATTTGGTAAACGTATGTATTGGAATGACTATTGAGATGATTCCGTTGAAGGGGTGAACGTAGGGTAAGAACTGCAACAAAAAGGTTGGGTTACTTATTACAAAATATCCTAATTGGTGATTATATCATTCGTCAGGATGGAAGACTTGTATTGTAATTGTTTAGAAACCGTATATGAGTTATATGAAGCTTTGCTAGTATTTCAAACGTACTAATGGCATGAAACTTGTAGTCTATTGATATGTTTTTTGGATTCCTCAACAAATCATATTCTAATTGAAAATTTTTATTTCTATAAGTCAAATTTTATGACAATTTCTAAAACTTTTTCAAATGTATTTCATTGCAGTATCCTAAACGAATACTTTCAAATCTAACTATTGTTTCACTCTTCAAACAAACAAAAAATCCAAGTAGAATTTCATTACACTTCATGAAAGCTTAGTAAAAGTACAATTTTGTGGCATTTTCAAAATGAGAGAGTCAAAAAAATAATGAAAATCAATAGAAGCATATATGTTAACACAATAAAGAGAAAACAGATACAGAAGCATAGGATATACCTATAAGAAGGTTAATCCTAAATTGATACATATGGGAATAGAAAGAGAATAGTCACATAGAAAAAGGAAAACTAAATGAAGAAAATTTATAATGTTGAAATTACATAATTCATGCAGGGAAGAGTATTAGAAAAATTAATTAGAAATAATGGGGCGCGAAAGTCCATGCACACATGTCAATTTTTCAAATGATCTGAAATCTAATGTGCCTTCACAATTTGCAATGCTCTAATGTGTCTTGTTAAGGAGCGTATATAATTTTTTGACAGTTTCGGATAAAACGATTCGTTAATCCAGGCAAAAAATATATTAAATCGATTTAAAATGAACTAGATACGGATATTATGATAAATTGTTTATTTATGCCATCACCTGTTTAATACTTCTTTAACCGTTCTATAAATATCAATTTTAGCAATACGTGTCACATTTAGCAAATGCATTTTTTGTAGTCCAATCGAGTCCGGCTAGAAAAAAATGGCAGCTTCTCGGGCAGCTGACCATGTACTTTTCTACAGAAACTATTCTATAACTTTCTTATAATTATTTATATATTTGCTTTGCATTATTTACATATCAACATTTTAAAACATATCACTAATGCAAATTTGCATTTACTTTAAAAAACACTAGGCGGAAATGCCTTATGCCAATTAAATAAACATCACTTACTAAAGCATACAATTCCCCTGTGTATGTACATTATGTACAATGTACATTGTACAGTGTACACGTATTTATATTGTTATAGTTATATTATAGGGATCAATTGATTTTTTACAGCACCTCAATGTATTGTATTCAACAATATATTAGGGCTAACTTGCGTTTGCGATTTTCAACCGCAACTCCTCGAAATTATAAGGCCCTGTTCTCCTGGAACGCATAAATTAGCGATTTTACGTAGCTTCATAAAAAAAAATATTTGGAGCCATCAGATCCAAAAATCCAGCTGGCTATAAGACGCTTTTCCGTCCATTCAATAAAGGATCTGGAAATGTAATGTTCAGAAAATCCAGAATTGGGGCACAATCATGAAGACAACAACCATCTCGTTGATACCAGATCTCGTTAAATCTTCGCTCTTCTAGCCGTCTAATTTCCGGAACAACATGCTGTAGATTTAAGTAACGGTCTTACGTTTAGTGTACCATCAAATATCAATGAGAAATGGACCGATCATATGATCCCCCAGCATACTACTACATACATTGAATTTCTGGGGATACTGAGTTCGTGATGCAAAAAATCGACGCAGATTTTTTCCAGACCAGTAGACGCATGCCGCATGAAGAAATAATCAACCCAACTTCTCCTGAAGAAGTCAGGGAAATCCTGAGAAGCCTCAAACCCCGCAGAGCGTCGTGGTACGATGGAGTAGGAAACATAATACTCAAGAAAGTACCCCTCAAAGGAGCAGCAGCAATGGTGAGCATCATCAACGCCATCTTAAGATTACGTTATTTCCCCACCAAACGGAAGAAAGCAGACATCATCGTGATTCCCACACCAGGTAAGAATCTTACCTTTCCCTCAAGTTACAGGCCCATCATTATTCTACCGGCGACGGGTAAAGCAGCAGAGAGGATCATCCTGAAGAGACTTAAAACCCTGACCGATCAGCTTCAGATGATCTCAGTTGAGCAGTTCGCCTACCAAACCGAGCATTCCACCGAGCTCCAAGTACTTCGTCTAACGGAGTACATTACGGAGGGTTTCAACCACCGCCAAGTCACAGGAGTCATCTTCTTAGACGTAGCCAAGGCCTTCGACAGAGTTTGGCGCGAAGGTCTCCTGGAGAAGATATTGTCGATGGGCTATCCATTGGCATCATCAAGCTGGTGAGATCCTACTTTCACCGGAGGCAACTCCGTGTGAAGATTGCCGACAAGCTGTCAAACTATAGGCCCATGGAAGCAGGCGTACCGCAGGGATCGGTACTCTCTCCCACCTGTTCACCATCTACATCTCCGGCATTGCAAAAACCGCAAGGATCTCTTTGGCGCTCTATGCAGACGACACGGCCATAATCGCATGATCATGGAGTGCAATACTTGCCACCCGCAACCTCCAGGAAGCAGCATCCCTTCTGGAAGAGTTGTGCAACAAGTGGAAAGTCAAAGTTAACGCGGAGAAGAGCAAAGCCATCCTCTTCAAGAGAGTCAGAAAGCAAACTCCCACAGGACACGTCTTCTTGAACGACGAAAACATCCAATGGCACGATAACGTCAAGTACCTTGGCGTTATTATGGATCAAAGCCTAACGAGGAGACACAACACGGAAGCGATAATACAGAAAGCTAGAACGAGGACGACTCTACTTTCCATTATGATAGGTAGGCAGAGCCTACTCAACCTGAGGAACAAGTTCACGCTTATCAGGACCCTCGTTGCACCTATTCTGACCTACGCCTCCGTTGTCTGGGGATACCAAGCAGCAACCCACCTGAAGAGGATACAAACTGTGGACGACGTTGCACTGAGCTGTGCCGTGGATGCACCATGGTTTGTCAGAAACGCCGACATCTTCAGAGCCTGGAATATACCCCGGTAACTGAATTCATCCAGGACAGAGCGAAGAACCTATATGCCCGTGCAGCAGAGCATGGGAATCCGTTGGTCAGACAGGCGACTGACTACGACCCCAACGACGCTCCGAGGCACAAGAGGCCGAAGATCCAGATCCTGGATAACGGGTAAGTATAACTTAACCGTTTTTCTGTTTCAGCCCGAACTTCAGGCCACGCCGTAAGGAGGCAATGACCAAAAACACCCATACCACCCGATCTCAGGGGTACCAAGCAAACAACCAGCTTGGTATCCTTACCCTAGCCCGTGCCGGCCTCTGACGCTAAAATAAGCGTCTTTGGCCGAACACAATCCTGAGCTACACAGTTCACACTTCCTTCCGACGAAATCGAAGCACATGATACCAATTGGCACCCTGGGCTACCGACTATTCAATATCCCCCACACCCAAATTCCGAGAGGGTTCGGCAACAGTAGTTCTCTCTCACGGCAGACTAAATACGCTCCCGGCAGCCGACATGCTTAGCGAAGTAAGAAGACCAAGACAGAAGAGCGCCAGAAGAAACAACCCAGCTGGCAGGGTCCAATAGCCAGGACCAGGAGAGGTCTGCTAACATTACCTACACCATCCGCATTTGCGGGGGGGATAGGTGAAAAAGCAGACCCACCCCTTACGAGGCCGGTCCAGGTCTACTGCGATGATTGGGGCAAAGAGCTCTAGCTCGACCCCTAATCACCGTTATGGCTTCTAGGAGAAACGCACCCATGTTTTTCGAAGTTTTTCCTGATTCGGGTGATTGTGTCTAGTTCAGGAGAAGGCATATTTGGATATGTAGTTTGAAATATTTTTTGAATTGCACGCATTGAACGGCCATCATTATACCGTTTAATTGTCTGGATTTTTTCAGTTAAAATATTCTCCAAAAACAAACGTTTATACGCTTCTGCTCAAAGTGGAATAAATGTAAATATCTTCATATAGCATGCGGTAAGCCGCAGCCGTCTCTATCAAGCCCCTCACCATAATTCCTGTGAGTATGAAATGTCTAGATGCTCATAAATTCGTCCGTGTACGTGCCTGACTGCCTCTATCTGTATATGAAAATTGATTTCTAAATTTATATTAAACAATCTGTCACATTATTGGCTTGTTTATTGGCCAAATCTTCCAATTAAAATTTTTACATCGTCTTTATAATGCATGAATCCTGTCTTCATTAAAACGAGAGCATGTCTAGACTAATAATAGAAATCATACGTTTCAATAACAAACAACGTTAATACTTATTTCACGGTTGACAGGATCGAACTGCAACTTAGAGATTAACTACGCTTGAAAATTATCAACTTCATTATGACAAAATGGTTGCTTTTTTGTGTGAGCAGTAAGCAATCGAGTATTAAAAAATGGAAAATATTACTAAAGCAATTATAAAGCACAATAAATCCTTAGAGTTCGGACCTGCTTGGTCCCAGTAGGGTGCAGCGGCAGAAGAGCTCTTCCATCAGATCTTTCGCTTCGGTGAGCGATGTGTCACCTTTGCTTTGCTACTGTTTGGTCTTTCGATTTACATTCCTCAGATGCAGTTATGTTATAAAAACCAGCTTCGAGTTAATTTTATGCCTTCTGGATTTTGATTTAAAATAAAGATTTTCAAGGAACAATAACCTTGGACTTTCTGGGTGAAAGATTAATTAAAGTATATGTTGGTTGGCTTGGGTTGCATGAAAATTAATCAGAATATAAACTGAATAAATTATTTTTAAATGTTGTTTAATAATACGTGTCATTAAATTTGCTATGTAGATTTGACCCTCTCTTACTATCAGTAATTGTACAAAACGAAAGTTAGAAACTGGAAAAAACCGTGGCATATGTTTAAAAAACAAATCTTAAAAATTATTTTGATTTTACGGTTGAGAAATATAACAATAAAACTTAAACGTTTGATCATAGTGATATCAGGTACCTAGTAACTATTAATTTTTTATTGTTTATTGAATATTTAGTTCCTTATTTTATTGTTTAATATGTGCAGGTATAAGTATGTATCTTATATTAAAATAACTCCTCATTATTGCCTCATAGACAAGTACTTCTCGTACTTCAATGAGTATTTGGGTTTTTTGTGCGTCACTATTTTTGTTTAAGGTAATTGTATTGCAATTTTATTATTATGTTTCTGTTTTTTCCTCCACAAAATAGTTGGATTTCCTGTTTCATTATTCATGATTAACCGGGATCTTGATGACCAACGGTATGATCATCGGCAAACACCTTACGAACAGTGCAGGGATTGTAGCTTCTTGAGTAAATCCAGTCACTCTGAGATGGTAAATTGTTTCCAGTTGGTTTAGAGCTCTTTGTCTATCATCCGATTTCCTGATATTACTATGGGCACGATGGGCATCTTCTCCAGCAGGTATATAGCTTTTAATTCGTTTGTTAAGTCTTGTTATTTACATACCTTTTCATTCCTTGCTTTTGCAACATTTTCGTCGAGAGGGATTCTAACATCTATAATGTGCGCACATTTTTCTTTCTTATTCATGATTAATATATCAGGATTGTTGGGCCCGATTTGCTTGTCCGTTACAATTCCAGTATGCCAGGATATTTTTGTTATTTCATTACTATTAATGAATTTCGCGCTCCTCTTTGGGGAGAAAATTTCACTGGTCTCCTGGTATTACACCAAGAGATGCTGGAGCCTGATCCAGGTTATTGGGCCCCTCTGGCGACGATGTCCATGTCTCCTCCAACAAATCAGTGTCCAGATCTCAACAAGGAATCACAGGAACTTTGGCAGCTGTTGCAGATTCCAGTAATGGCGCTTCTTAACAGTTCCGAGGGTCCCTACAATTACTGGTACGACTGCTGTGGTGTTTCCATTCTACATCCTGCTCACTTCTATTTGGCGGTTTTTGTACTTGCTCAACTTCTCAGTTTCCTTGAGCATTATATTGATGTCATTTCGGATGGATACATCGATCAGCAGGATTTCTCCTTTTTATATGTACTACGATGTCCGGACTAATCGCACAAATTTCCCTGTCGGTTATAATAGGCAAGTTCCACATACTCATAATATTTTTACTGGCATATGGAATTACTTACATATGACTCAGTGGAGATAACTGGCCACTCTGTTGCGTCAGTGAGTGTATTGAGATGGTGCTAAAGTAGAACATCCCGCTACCAGGTGACTGACATGTTCCTCTGCCAGACCGCTTCTACACTTGCTGTCAATTATTACACAGCTTTACAAAAAAAAGGTTGTGATCTGGCGATCTAGACCATGATTCTATATGTATTTTTGGGTGTTGAAACTGAATTTTCAATTAAAGAATATTTCTACCGCATAGATCTCGTATTTTTGCAAATCGGGATTTACTCGAAATCTCCGATCAAAGAACTTATCCCTAGATACATAATGTCTATTCGTTTGTTTGTCGCTGAGATAATCGCCATTTGAGGTACTTCAGTTGTAAACATTCCCGACGTCCTGATTGTCTAGTCGATCTATTCACGACTTTTACCTTCATAGTTGTAGCATGATGTGGTTCTGTTTATAGTTGTAAGGTAAAATAAAATAATAAAATAAAAAATGTACGTTTTTGCTGTGCTAGTACATAAACAGAACACAATAATTAATAGTAATAATAAAATTACTTTATTAGGAATAAAAGTTTACGAAAATTAAAAGATCTAGGAGGAAACAAAATAATAAGTATTTTAACAAAAACTGTTCTGTTTAAAAATCAATAATTTCTGTTTTGGTGTATATGTAAATAAACATGCTCACTACTATATGTTTTCTTTCTCTAACTTATTATATTTGACCGATTTGATAATTCGGTGAGCTAGCGAATATTTGATCCCATTGCCTAACAATGTTCAGCTTCTACAAGGTAATGTTGGCTAGTGACGAATGCATGTCTGTGTTATTCGAAATATATAACTCCCTCCCAAACAATCTTGACATTGAATTTGAGGCTTGTCTAATTTGTGGTGCTATTAAATATACCACTCAATATAGAAACATAAAAGTTATAAGGACTAACATTCACTATTAACAATTTATTCATGTGAATATGTATCTCATTATATGTAAACATTCAGAATGAATAGAGAAATATAATTTTTATGAATTATGAGACATTTTATACATTTGTGAGATATATTTAAAAGTTTAGGCTAATTAAATTTGAAAAATATCTCAGGCATTATCTTACTGCAATTTTATTTGCCTATACATCACATTGTTGTAAAAAGGGCAGGTAATACAGGAATTACAATAATTCATTTTGATGAAGATATTTATCCTTCTACGCATCCCGCCACTGTTGTTTCTGGATTGTTATGATTTCTATCTAATCCAGGAACTTTAGAAGAAAAATATGCTCATCTTCGGAAAAATTTATTGGTGTACACGTACTTTTCAGCTTCCCAAACAATATGTGAAAAGTCCCAAAGATTCCGTTGTATGCTTAACTTTTGACAGCGGAAAAACGGCCCAAGAAAGTGCCTTTTCTCGGTTTTTTGCAAATATCATTCTCATAGATAGCTTTTCTTTCCACTGTTTGCAAAATCCTATAAAGAATATGTTTCATTACTATAAGCAAACAAATAATAAATAATTCACTTTTAAACATGCATAGAGTATATAGGCTCCAATACTAGTTAGATAATAGATAGGTGTAGATCTGTTGTTTTTTATCAGTCAATGTCAATTATAATTATTTTAAACTTGTTCATGGATATTGTCTTAGTTTTGCATGGAACATCGTTATTAGTGGCTTTCGGCTTTTCTGATGAGTCAACAATAAGGACGAAAAACGTTTCAAAGGCTAAGCATTTCCAAGAAACTGAATGAGATTTTATGAAAATGTAATTCATTAGAATGAAAAAATTTTTAAAAACAAGGTACGTAAATAAATTAATTTCAGGCTTTGTTCTCATTTTTAACTGAATTTACATATCGTAGGGGATCATGTGGATACTAGTTTAGCCTGCTTAGCCGTAGGGGACTAGGTTGGATGCTAGTGTTAAAATGAGAATGGCTGATAAGAATTTTCACTTGGTAGCATAACCAGAAGTCAGGTTATCGAAAGAATGCAAAGATTTCATTAATATTTATATATATAGTTTTTCCTTTAGTTCTCATAGATAGCTTTTCTTTCCACTGTTTGCAAAATCCTATAAAGAATATGTTTCATCCTTCCCATTGATCCTACATCTACGAAGCGTATATTGCAAAGTATATTGGTTATGTACAAAGGTACTACGGTTCAAACGCTGTCGTGGATACAACAATAGTACCAACAGCGTGAAAGCCATGGAACAACGTCGCGTGCAGCAAAATGTTCATCTGTTGATACTTACTTCGACGCGACGATGAATGTCACAGAAAGCCAGGAAAAATTCCTTTCCAACAGTAAAAACAAGAGCAGATTAATTTCAATGTTGTTTGTCAAGTTCAAAGCCAAGAATTTTGTCGTTAAACAGGCGCAAGATGATGCTGACGTTTTAATCATTGAATCAGATCTGGAATGTTCATGCACAAATAGAACAGTTGTTGTTGGGGAAGATGTAGACCCTTTGGCAATTTTGGTTGGTCGCGCTCCGATTGATGAAGGTGTCTTCTTTTTCAAGCCAGCAAAAGGAAAGTCCAGTAAAAGCTACACTCTTCTCAGAGTTTCAATAAATACGAAGCCATCAGGGATATTCTTCTCTTCCTACACGCTGGGATTGGAAGTGGATTGTACTGGATGTGACACGACATCTGCTCTTTTTTATAAAGGGAAAACTACAGGGAAAACAGTGATGCTACTCGAGAGTTAGTTTCTTCAGATGGAATATGCATTTTCCTAGGTATGTATGGCGCTCCGGATAACCAAGATGACTTGGAAGAATACCGTTACCAGTGCTTTATGAAAGCTGTAGATAGAAGCAAGTCGGTCCAATTGAGTATGTTATCCCCACAGTCGATGCGAGTAAAGAGCACCTATATCGTGTTTACTAAAAGGTGCAAAAGTGGTTAGGAAACGAGCTGAACGGGAAGATTTGGGATGGGTATTCAAAAACGGCTTATTGGAGCCAATAAAAATCTCGCAAACTCCTGCCCCAGATTGTCTCTTGAACATGATTTTTTGTAATTGTTCGAAAGAGTGTGGCGCCTTGTGCGGCTGTCGAAAGGGGACTGGGACTGCAATGTTCAGCAATTTGTGGCAACTGTCATGGGACATCTTGCCTGAATGCTGCCCCAATCGAAGACTACAATCTGGAAAAAAGAATTGACATCGACGATCCAGAAACAACCTCTACTGATGATTCCGAATCCTGATATTCTCCACCAGTCCAGTGGTAATTTTTGTAGTTATTATTAATATTAAGTTAATCAATAATCTAAATATATAAATAATAAATTTTGTTCACTGAAATATGCCATTTTTCATACCCCAATTCCTATAAAAAATGGAAAAATTAGAAGATAATGCACAGAAAACTGTATTTTCATCATTACATGCATTAAAATATCCATACAAAATTTTTACCGGAGTTTCAATGCCCCATTACGTAAAAACTATTAGTGTTATAAATAAACTTTTCATCACCTTTTTTGTAGAGAATTATCCGTTCTTTCTTTTTTATTAGTACACTCCATAGCCGCAGGTTCGATGGGAACGAAGATATTGGCGAATAACCGAAAAAAGGTACTTTCTTGGACCGTTTTTCCACTGTTAAAAGTTGTGCATACACCGGAATCTTTGGGACTATTCACAGATTATTTGGGCAGCTGAAAGGTACATGTACACCAATTTATATCTCACTATAAATTTTTCCGAAGTGAAGTGCTAAACTTCCTGGACTAATTCTTTTTTTATGGCTATAATATGATGTGATCATGTTTGGAGCAAACAAGGTATGTATTGAAGGGATAGCTGTTATGT
The DNA here is from genome assembly GCA_963583905.1 of Stenurella melanura. Lineage (NCBI taxonomy): Eukaryota > Metazoa > Arthropoda > Insecta > Coleoptera > Cerambycidae > Stenurella > Stenurella melanura. The sequence goes on from OY757314.1 coordinate 88,128,027, forward strand.
ATCTAGACTTTAATCGGAGCTCGAAAAAAAAGGTTGTGATCTGGCGATCTAGACCATAATTCCTTAGGTAGTTTTGAGTGCCGAAACAGAATTTTTAATTTCAAAAATTTTCTTTTTTCTCTGATTTTTGACAGTAAAAACCGGGATTTACCCGTAATTTACGCGGTGGAAAATTTTTTAAATTAAAAATTCAGTTTCAGCACCCAACAATATATATAAGGAATCATGGTTTAGATAGCTAGATCACAAATTTTTTTTTATAAACCTGTGTTATTATTGTTTAATACAAGTGAAATAGCTAAAGATTACACAGCCACACAAAAAAAACAAACTTTCGCTTCCATCAACGAAACCTAGTACACCCTAGGTTTTTGGGGTCGCCGAATCCTAATCCGAGGTCGGCTTGTCGGTATCAGGTCGCGTTAAGGTCATTTCAAGGTCAAATCATTAGATTTCGACAGAAAAAATTAAGAAAATTTGTATATAGATTTTTGAGGTAGCTGAATCCAAATCCGAGGTCGGCTTGACGGTATCAGGTCGCGTTAAGGTCACTTCAAGGTCGAATGGTGGAAAACCTGACAAAAATATTCACCTGTTATTTCGCGATTTTTCCAACTCTCTTACTAGATCGTTAAGTTACTCTCACGTTGTGAACTTGGTCTATTTTCCAAATCAAGCACTTAATTTTACGAGCTATGCTCATCGTCGAGCGTGTCCATATCTTGTAATCGAGGGTGTTGTAGTCCTAATGTCCACTTTATTCTCATATGCTACAAAAAAAAATGGATTCTTTTGTCTGCCTGAACCATTTTGCTTTTCTAGACATTTGGTCGAAAATAACTTATTTGGACAAAGTGTCCGATTTCAATATACAGCTATTCTCGTAGCTTCAGCAATACCTTTTATGAGACCACTTTCAAGGTAAAGATATATTTACTGTGATATATAAATATTGATTTATACCTCGACAAGCTGATGAACGGATCATTCTACATATTCCCTTTCGGGACAGTTGTCACCAACATCGCACTTGACGAGGCATCAGGTAAAGACTAATTTGCCGAAAATATAGTTTACAGTAAATTTATTCTTATTTATTACATTATTCATTTATAAAATTTAAAGATGCATAAGGAATGACTTAAACATTTTTAAAAATGCTTAATGAAATCAAAATGCACTTTAAAAAGTTTACAAAGGAACGATGTCATAAATTGGAGTATTGCAAGAGAGGAAGTATTCATACGCCTGCTGAGTAACTTACAATGAATGGTTATTAATTGATCTCAGTACGGTTTGAGTATATAAATTACAATAAAACAAAAATTAGACCGAGTGACTGAACATTACTAGTCGCGTTAATGATTGCGAGGTAGTAAACAACTTTGGGGTTCTTATGGATAATAATAGAAACTTAAAATATTAGATTTGGACTATCACTATTTTGCTCAGTTTTTAATTAATCGCAGCTCACATGAATATTTATTTCACACTAACACTGAAAATGACGGTAAGAGGATGCCTGAGAATGATGATTGTTTTAGTGTCATCTGTTATCCAGATATTGAATTTATAATATTTCAAGGGATAGGTTTATTGAATAGCAGTATATGAGCACAAATTTTAGTGATCTGTAGAAAATTGCTGGAATAGATTTTTTTTAAATCTTTTCCTGATGACTTTCCAATTACACAGCTTGCCGGAAGGTACTCGCATTGGCCATTTTTGAACTTTTTGTGTGTTCGTTCTTTAGTTCTTGAATATCTCAACTTCCTTATAATAGAACAAAACGTAAAAGAAACTAAATTGTTCACAATTAAATTCTCTACAACCCCGTGCCATCGATATTTTCCTCTACCCTATAGATAACCTCAAAAAATTCAAGATTCAAAATTTACCCAGATTTACAAAAACATACTGAAATCTTCTCTGCAAGTAAAAGTTGTAAATATGTAGAAGTGAGAAGAGGAGGCATGAAAACGACATGATACAAAAAATGGAAGACTTCAGAGAGAACGACTCGAGAGGAGCTTATATGTTTCTGAAAAACACGAGAGAGGGGTATAAACCACGAACAAATCTATGCAGAAATAGAGAAAACCAAATAGTTGGCGACTTGCAAGAAGTCACAAATATCTTAAAAAGGTATTTCCAAACCTTATTGGGGACCCAATGTGAAAATGAAGTAAGAGTCGACATATACCTGCAAGAAGACCTGGCAGAAAGGATGGAATCCTCAACAATAGAAGAAATAAGGAAAGCAATTAAGGCGCAAAAAACAATAAAGCGCCAGGTATTGATGCAATACCTTCAGAGATATACAAACTAGGTGGTAACCACCATATACATAAACTGATAACAAAAATATGGGAAGAAGAAAAAATCCCCAATGAGTGGAAGAAAAGTATTATCTACCCCATATATAACAAAAAGATAAAGTAAAATGCGAAAACTATCGTGGGATATCTCTTCGCTGCACAGCCTACAAAATATTAACGCACGTAATTAACCAGCGCATCCAATCTCTAGCAGAAGAAATCATTGGCGAGTGTCAAACAGGTTTTAGACATGGCAGGTCTACCATAAATCAGATATTTATGGTTAAACAAATCCTGGCCGAAGCATTGGAACACGACATCGATGTACACAATGTATTCGTAGATTTTAAACAGGCGTATGACTCGCAAACTATACCAAATATTATACGAACTAACTAAACTAAATACCACGAAAGCTAATACGATTAATAAAAATGACAATGGAGGATACTACAGAGGCCGTACGGGTAAGGGGAAGGGCTAGCACCTACCTTATTTGACCTAGTACTAGAGTATATGTAATAAGAAAGATGGACGTCGGCAGAGACAACCTACTAACTAATAAAAGAGTACAGCTAGCGGCGTACGCGGATGATAATTATGAGTCGAAGAACAGAAACAGCGGAGGAAACATACTCAGAAATGAAGAAGCACGCTAGGAATATCGGACTGGAAATAAACAGAATGGAAACAAAAGTACTAACCCAAAAACGAGGAGATAGGGCTAGAAACTTGCAGTAGATAACGACATAGAGTCGGTCGAGCAGTTTGTATATTTGGGGGCGGAACTAAGCGCAGATGGAACGAAAGATAGAGAGATACTCAGAAGAATAACCCTTGCTAATAAAGCTTATTTCGCAATATTTCACGAACTAAGATCAAAGAATGTTCACCGTAATAATAAATTTAGAATCTGTAAAACAATAATTATAAGACCCATTGTATGTTACGGAAGTTAAACAAGAATAATCACAGAAAAGATACAAAATAATCTTTGAGAGAAAGGTACTGAGGAGAATACTAGGACCGATTACAGACAATAACGACATATGGAGGTGTCGATACAACAATGAACTGGACCAAATTTTCAGAGAAGCCTCACCTCACAGAATTTATTAATGGGCTGGACATGCGAACAGGATGGAAGACAAAAAGTTACCAAAGAGAACTCTCGACTCTAGGATGCATGGAAAAAGACCAGTTGGAAGACCCCGAAAGCGGTGACAAGATGAAATTTCTGAAGACTCGCGTGATCTCCTAGAAATAAAGGTTTGGAGGCTGTAGCGCCGATTTAATCCTAGAAAAAACACAAGAATTACTCAGTTTGCGATACGAAATTTTTACTAATCGCATAAGAGAAACGTGTACTAAGTGCAAATTTACGGTTCTTCCACCAACTGAAGAGGCTGCTGTACAACGTCCATTAAGAGTGTACAATGCATACATACAAGTACAAAAATGGATGTTTGATAGCGACAAATTCCCTGGAAAAATGTAGTTGAAAGATGATCAAAACTGGCTTGACGCCGATCGTATTGCCACAAGAAATTAAGCCACTACCCGACATGAAACAAATTGCATGTGATTCCAAAACTGAAGAATAGTATTGAAACATATTTTTTATAGGATTTTGCAAACAGCAGAAAAAATAACTATCTATAACTAAAACGAAAACTTTGTGCAAAAATATTAATGAAATCTGCATTCTTTCGATAACCTGAATTCTGGTTATGCTAGCAAATTAAAGTCCTAAAATGAATTTGTCTAATTTTTTTATTTGACAATTCTCATTCTAACACTAGCATCCACACAGTCCCGTACGGCCATGCAGATTAAACTAGTATCTACATAACCCCCTAAGATCATGAGGATTAAGTTAAAAATGAGAATAAAGGCCTAAAATGAATTTATTTATCTACCTTGTCTTAAAAATGTTTCATTCTAATGGATCACGTTTTCTTGAAATCTATCATTTTGTTTCTTGGATATGCTTAGCCATTGAAACGCATTTCGCCCTTATTCTGGAGCTCATCAGAAAGACATAAAGCCACTCATAAAGATGTTTGAATGAAACATTTTTAAGACAAGGTAGATAAATAAATTCATTTTAGACCGTTATTCTCATTTTTAACTGAATCTTCATGACTGTAGGGGTTATGAAGATACTAGTTTAATCTGCATGGCGGGCGAGAATTGTCAAATAAGAAATTAGACAAATTCATTTTAGGGCTTTAATTTGCTAGCATAACTAGAACTAAGGTTATCGAAAGAATACAAAGATTTCATTAATATTTTTACACAAAGTTTTTCTCTTAGTTATAGATAGTTTTTTTTCTGCTGTTTGCAAAATCCTATAAAGAATATGTTTCAATACAATTATAAGCAAACAAATAAAAATTCATTTTTAAACATGAAGAATAATGTCTTAATCTCGAAGATCAAGAAATCAAAACTTTCTTTTACTGATATCTCGAAATCCTGTCATTAAAATTGTTTTTGACCATAGAGACTTTTTATCACCATGTCATGAACTACCTCTGTGTAAAACTTCAGCTCCTGGGAGTGAAATATAAATTACATTTAAAAACTGCGGGGTCCTTTGAACATTTAATGCCCACTTTTTACAAGTACAAGCTTTTGTATGACATCCACTGTTGCAACCACATGAAATTTGTTTTATAAGATTGTCGGATAGAGGCTTAATTACTCCCATATCCACGTAGTGGAGTGGAAGTGGAAAAAAAGTTTCTACCTGTCTGTCGGTCTATCCGTCTGTAAACGTTTTTGTACGCTCGCTTTCTCGGATGGTTTAAGATATTGTCATGAAATTTTGTACATGTATGTATTATAACGAGATCTGAAACTGGATTGTTTTTGAACATATCCGGTGAAGTGTTGGAGAGTAAATAGGGGAAAATATGTAAAGCAGGCTGGTAAGAGTACAGAAACTTGAGATTTGTTGTATATACTAGAAGCGAAGGCCTCAGATTTTTTTTAATGATAAATAAAAGCCTTACTCTGTCATTAAATCAAATATTTCACGAAATTCCATGAAACAATTTACAATTAGTAGGAGAAAATCAAATCATATTACAATCGACTTTTTGATTTTAATGGCTACAGATACTTCCTTTAACAGATTGGTTATCTAATAAAGGGTTCAAGTACAAGTCTTTGAAGTTTAAAATTATAGAGTAATATATAAAATATTGATGTTGTATGAAACGCTTGATAATAAACGAACAATTTACCTTTATCTGCATGTTCAATATTGATGAGTTTGGCACATAAGTAACCGTGAGAAATTCCCTGACCCTTAAACGAGGATCTTCGTGATCGCGTGTTCCCGTCGTCTATGGAGTGACCTGCATCTTTAGGCATATGATATTTTTACGTTTCATCTTCATTGTTCCTTCAATAAAAATATATAAGTTAACATAATAATGGTGGTCTTATTGATGCTCGACTGGTAAATTTGTTCTATATAGAACTTAACAATGTAGACTTTCTTCATCGGTTTCAAAATATACACATTTATCGTTCTCTTAGGGTACGATGTAAAATACTTATTTACGCGTAACCTGTCATTTGTCACAAATCTTTTATTTCTTTATTTTTAACTTCCCAGCACATAGGCATATTGTATTGGGCCCGAAAATAGAAATCAAAATTGATCAGAAAGAAATGTTATTAAATTCAGTCCAGCTGTTTCCTGCTTAAACAAAAAGAGCAAAAGAGTCGATTTTAGGATTTCTTGAAGAAGATTTAGCCTATTTAATTGGTTCTGGTGGTAATCGATACTTTGAAATATCAGATATTTTTATAGCGCCTGTTCAAAATTATTTGGATCATTACACCTAGAATATTTATATTAATAAAATGAAATTAAAAAAATCTGTGTTATTATTATTGATATTCATATCAATGTCACCTTTGTAGAGTCCTAATACACGGTCCAGTATTGTAACGCCCAAAGTCACACCCCACCCCAGATTAAAATGGTAAATTTTATACTTTTAATAAATATGTTGTAAGTCAGTTTGTATCTTAATAGGCCTCGAAGTTCAGACACGATCTAGCAACATGGTGTCCAGAAATTGAAAAAAAGAAACACTATTAATATAGTTTCTGAAGGTAATATCGGATCGATTAAATTATACATATTTTAGTCCGAAAGGGCTTTTTAAGAAGTTATAGAGGGGTAAACGCAGACCTGTCTTCACTATATCCGCATCTTGTATATCAGCATATACATAGAAGATAGGCAATTTCAGACGGCGATTGGGTAGTGGATACACCATCCTTCAGATGGATGCTAAACAGTCGATCTCCTGTGTATTAAAAGTGAGACAAGTAAATATTCCTCACTATTCTTATGAGAAAAGGTTGACGAAAATTTCCCAGTTACTCGCCTTTTGGTGCGGTGACTGGCCTTAGTGGCAGAAATAGAAGAATAATAACAAGAATTGCAGAGCTTTGAAAAAATGTATTAGATATATATAAAAACCATATTGGATTGAACAAGGGAACAAGAGCTCATACATTTGATGGGTAACCTTTAAACAATAAGCCCTGAGTACTATATGAGTTGAAATAAGAAGACAATAACGAAAACTGCAAACATGAAATTCGACCAAGAATACAGATGGTCAGCAACTTATCAGTTGAGTATTTGGATCGCATGAGCATCAATCAACGAAATGACAAAGATCAGATTTGTTAACGCGCTAGTCTCCGTCACCTTTTTTTACGTGTCTGAGTCGTGACTCATGAACCGTTAGGGAGGCAGGCAAAAGGAACAAGGTGGGACAAAACCAGGTAAAGTTGGCAATAATTGTTATGGAAAAATGATTAAAATAATGAAACTTTAAAAGCCGTAGGTTATAAATGGGAAAAATAAAATTAATAAAAAAACCGCTGCCTAAGGAATCACTACTTCCACATCCAGATTTTTCATCAAAGTCACTTTAAAGGAAACATCTTGATTATATTTGCACTCTAGTATGTAGAAATTATTGGTCATAGAATTCTAATAATATTTGGGGCAGATGTCATAGAAAAGTTTGAGGAATTGGTTTCTACCATATACGTTAAAAATGAAGTTTCTAGTTTACCCCACTTATTTTCCACTATTTACAATCTACCACCTCCCACCCCTTCAATGGAGTCATCTCAATCAGATGTCATTACAATACATGTACTAACTTTCAAGTGAATATCTCAATTTTATGTTATCAATCCCATTAATAATGGAGCGGAGGTGGAGGAGTTTGAAAAATAGTAGAAAGAAATCTGAGGCCTTGGTTTCCAGTATATACACCAAATCCCAAATTTCTGTATTCTTACCAGCTTGATTTACTTATTTTCCCCTAGTTACTCCTATTAACCCCAACCCTTCTACGGAATCGTCCCAAAATATAATCTAGTTCCAGATGTCGTTATAATCCCTACGTCTACCAAATTACAAGTGAATATCCCAGTTTTATTTTATCAGCCTTTAATAATGGAGTAAGGGTAGTGGAAGGGTTAAAAAATATTATTAAAAAATCTGAGGCCTTGGCTTCTAGGACATACACCGAATTTCAAGTTGCTGTACTCTTACCAGCTTGCTTTACTTATTTTTCCCTATTTACCTCTACTTACCCCCACTCCCTCAACGCAATCATGTCAAAATATAATCTAGTTTCAGATGTAGTTATAATACATAAATGTACTAAAGTTCAAGTGAAAATTTAAATTTAATTTTATCAACTCTTTTAATAAGGGAGTGGGAGTGGTGGGGGGATGGAAAATATTATTAAAAAACATGAGACCTTCGCTTCTAATATATACACACCAAATCCTAAATTTTTGTACTTTTACCAGCTTGCTTTACTTATTTTCCCCCATATACCCCTATTTAACCCCCAACCCTTCAACGGAATCATCTTAAAATATAATCTGGTTCCAGATGCCGTTATAATACATATGCGTACCAAATTTCATGTGAATATCTCAATTTTATTTTATCAACCCCTTGAATAATGGAGTAGAGGTAGTGGGGGCTGAAATATATTATTGAAAAATGTTATAAAAAAATCTGAGGCCTTAACTTCTAGTACATACACCGAATTTCAAGTTTCTGTACTCTTACAAGCTTGCTTTACTTATTTCCTCTATTTACCCCTATTTAACCCCCAACCCTTCACCGGATATTCTCAAAAAACAAACCTGTTCCAGATCTCGTTATAATATATACGTGTACAAAATTTCAAGTCAATATCTTAAACCGTTCCGGAGAAAACGTGCGAGCAAGAGAAAGTGACAGACAGACAGACAGACAGACAAACAGACAGACGGACGGACGGACGGACGGACGGACAGACGGGCGGGCGGACGTACAGACAGACGGAGAGACAGATATATTTTTTTAATTTAAAATCTCGACGTTTCATGACATTCTAAACCTATTTCAAGAAAAAAATGTATGAACATTTTTTTGCGAGTACTATACTTCCAATCCACTACGTGGATGTGGAAGTAAAATTACGAAACCCTGCATTTTTATTAATTCCGTGTTGATGCTAATGGAAAAAATATTTAAAATATAATTTAAAAAGTGGTTGTTTTATAACGGCAGAAAAATAATTGAATAAATCTGAAAATTATATTTAGATCAATTTTTAAAGGAAACACGATTAAAATAATCTTTTATAGATACAATAAAAACATTTTATAGAAAGTGAAATATAGTAAAGAACTTAGTTATTTAATAACTGGATTGATGCCCCTACAATTTCATCTTTGGATGATATTTGCTTCAGTTTTTGCTTCTCAGCTTCTGGTGGAGAGAGTAACTTCTAAATATCTAGGCAAAACATTTGACTTGTGTCTTTCGGCTCTTCTTTAAATGAGAATTTGTTTGTCAAGATAGAAAATTAACATTAATAATTTACTTGGAATCAGAATCTGGAAGAAAACATAGAATGAATTAAAAACCAATCAACAAAGTAAAAAGGTACAATTATCTAATATTACCCTACTGGTAAATACTCTTCCTATTTATTATACTCTCCGCAACTACAAAACGAGGAGTATATTATTGCATTTGATTGGCACATTTCTAAAACCTGTAATATCGCTATTAGAGAAACATTTTTATATCACTGTGTTGGTAATCGAAATCTGAACAACTTTCAAAATGTCCGTCTGTCCGTCCGTGCGTCCGTCCGCTCGTATGTCTGTCCGTTGCCTGTATGTTCGCCTGCCCGTTCGTCTCTCCGTCCGTTTTTTTTGGTATTATTCATTCTTTATTTATTCTCATTGTAAACACTGGTGTCCTCATAGCCCCCTACGACTATGAGGAGTAACGTTCGGAAAGAATAACAACGTCACATTTATTGTAAGTACGATAACTTGGGAAAGGAAAGTTCCATTATACTGAAATTCGGACAGTAAATAAGTATTAGCTAGAGGAAAAACGATCAATAAATAAAAAGTTATTAATTATTTAAATGTTAAGGAACCATTCATTGTGTTTTTTGTGATTACACGAAATTTCTAAAACTAACATTATTCACAAGAAATCTGCGAAGAGTGTCCCATAGAATGTCCAACAATTATACAAAATATCCAACAAATCAGCGAAGAGTATGTTTACTCTAGTTCTATTTTAAATTGGCTCAAATATATACAAACTTTTAATAAATTCTTTATTAAAATAAATTAAAATTGTTGGTAAAATCAAGCTGTTTTATCCAATAACTGCCATGCATAATAACATTATTTTAATGGTAAATCTTTTTCGAAAAACAGTTTCACATACAAAGTATTCAACTTCTTGGATCATATTTTCTAGTTGTAGGAGAATGCCAAGCATACCATGTGGGGATCGAGATTTGTCACACCTAAAGGTCGTAATCTATTACATTCATTGCAGCAAAATAATCTAAACTTCTTATCAACAGGAGGACAACGAACGTGCTGGCCAACAGATAGAAATAAACTAGTAGACCTTTTAAAGTTTGCTATTACCAAAGGCATTCCAGATATCCACTCTAAAATAGAACCCAGTTTCGGTTTATCGTCTGACCATAGACCTATAATAATTACTAGAAGTTCAACTATAGTGGAGATAGAAACTTGTCCGAGACTCTGTACAAAGAAAACCAACGAAGACGAAATAAATAAAAACATCACCCTAAGTCATCAAATAAAATTACCATAACAAATTGAGAACGTTATTGAATATTTCACAGAAATAATACAAAATACCGCATGGGAAGCCACACCCGCTAACGATAAAATCATGCAACGTGACCACAACATATGAGAGAAATATTAATTGAGAAAAGGAAATCTCGTGCGAAGTGGCAGAGAACAACAATCCTATTGATAAGGCAAAATTGAATAGAGTCGTCCATCAACTCCGTACGGCACTACAAAAAGCTCGAAATAACTCCTAAGGACAGCTACAAAAAGATTTAATAGACCAACAGTATCAATCCCTCCGATTAGAAAAGCTGACATAAACTGGGCACAATCAGATGCAGAAAAAGCTAACGCATTTGCAGATCATCTTGCTAAATCTTCACCCCAGACAATAACATAAACGATGATGAAGTTAGTAACTTTCTTAATGCAGCGTACCAATTATCATTACCTATTAATCCATTCACGCCTGCTGAGGTTCGCAATGAAATCAGAAAGACAAATGCAAAGCAGGCCCCGGGTTACGACCTAATTGTTGGAGATATCTTAAAACATCTGCCCAGAAAGGCTATTGTCTTACTAACAACTATCTTCAACAGTATGCTAAGACTGTGTTATTATCCCATACAGTGTGCACAAATAGTAATGATTGCCAAGCCTGGAAAGCCGAAAACAGAACCCTCATCGTACAGACCCATCAGTTTACTACCCCTAATGTCCAAAATATTCGAAAGACTACTACTAACATGAATAAATGAGTTAGTTGTTATCTATGACTCAATTCCAGAATATCAGTTTGGATTTAGGGAATGTTACTCAACAACACAACAATGTCACCGGATCGTAAATAAAATTAGAAACTGCTTGGAACAGAAAGAAATGTGTGCTTCCGTATTTCTAGACATACGGCAAGCATTCGATAAGGTTTGGTACGAAGGTCTTCTGTGTAAAATAAAACTGCATATGCCCAACCAAATATATCTAATTCTGAAATCTTACCTGAGCGACCGATTTCTTCAAGTCAAAGTCAAATCCTCATTAGCCGAATATCATCCTGTCAAATCCAATGTCCCCCAGGTAGCGTTCTGGGACCCTTCCTTTACCTACTTTCTACATCCGACATTCCCATTGCTGAAAATATCCACATTTGCCGACGACACCGCAATCCTGGTACCGGATCCAAATCCCGACAGTGCCTCACAAAAACTTCAATATCACTTGAATGAGCTGCAAAATTGGTTGGATCGTTGGAAAATAAAAGTAAGGAGCGAAAAGTCAACGCAAATCACCTTCACTACTAGGCAAAGTACTTGTCCTTAAGTCCAAATAAACGATTCGACAACTCCGATCAAAACTGAAGTCAAATATCTTGGACTCCATCTGATCAAAAGCTAACCTGGAGAAGCCATATACAGACCAAGAGAAATCAACTACAACTAAAAGTTAAACAGATGAATCTGATGATCAACAGAAAATCTCAGCTGCCACCAGAAAATAAATTGTTAATTTATAAAATCATCCTAAAGCCCATTTGGACTTATGGAATTGAACTGTGGGGATGCAGCAAGCCTTCAAACACGAAAATTATACAGACATTCCAGTCAAAATATCTGCGCTACAAGCGCTCCCTGGTATGTATCCAAGGCAACCCTCCACAATGACCTGAGAGTTCCATTTATAAAAGATGTCGTAACTGCATATGCTAATAAAGCAAAACAAAGAAATTATGGACACAAAAGTCAAACTGTGAGTCAACTCTACCAATACCCTCTACAAAATAGAAGACTCAAGAGATTCTGACCCGAAGACCTTGTTGCATAGGTAGATATGGAGAACTGTTAATGGATAGTATCCAACACAAGACAACAACCTATTATCTTATTTACTAATTACTCTATTGAGCAGTTTGTTGAGTAGAATGTAAATTTCTTTAATAAAATAAAAATAAAAAAATAAGTACATACTAGTCTCTTTTCCCTATCATTATTTCTTGCCACCTACCTGGTATCTATTTCGAAAGATACAAAAGTTTCCCGCTCGCTATATTAACCCCTGCAAAGTCTCATATTGTATACACATTTATTAAAACTTGGCCTTCATATCAACACATTTTGTTGAAAAATTTATTATTGTTCTATAAGATACTATATTATATACTCGGCCCATCATTTAAAAAAAATTTTATATAGATCTATTCTGATAGAAGACGAAACGATAACAAATTCAGATGGATCCGTTAAGAACTGCGGTCTGTAAAGTGTACATACAGATCCACTGACAATTTTCAATAGCGGTTTTAGAACTTAATTAAAGTTTAAACGAATTCAAAAATGGTACCAGTTTTTAGGGCAGAATATTCCCTTCTCAAGAAGCTGTAATTAAAATCAACTCTTTGCAGACCAAATCAATTAAAAATGAACGAAACTAATAGTTAGTAAATGCTTTTACCAAAAATTGTTATTTTTAAGATGATAATTTTTTGACAAAAAATAATTGACTAAGGGCCGGTTTTTCAATGTCCAGTTAAAAGTGCCAGATAGGCAGCTGCTAGTTACGCTTAGCTGGCAGTTATATCTATGGTAGTGTTTATCAACAGTAATTTAACTGCCAGCTACGTATTCATGAGTTGAATTATTTCTTAGCTATGTTGGCACTACTGATTCTACCTGAAGTTTCATTCAATTGGTTTATTTCAAATTGCGGGCGTGTTTTAGTGGCAGTTTTTCTAATTTAACCTCAAAATTCATTGCGTTGTCTAGCGTGTTGATTGATGTTCTGTTCTTAATTTTGTGCGTTTGTGTATCAGCAATAACTGCAATAGAGAATGTAAAAAGGAAAAAAGGTGCTAACTACACTTTAAGTGATTGGAGAAACAGAATTATTCCTGCAACTTCCTCTATCATCTCAACGATATGTAAAATAGTTTTTTACGCAGTCGAAATATTAAAATATCTTTATCATCATAATTCTCAAAATTATTTTCTCGTTTCCTTATGGTATAGAGTCTCTTTTCATACTTTATAAATTGTATAATATCATCGTCATCATCACTCATATCCAGAATATTATTATTATTATTCATTATTGGCAATAATATATTTAATATAAATCACAAACTAAAAACGAACATATCAATCAATCACATTGGTTTTTAGGTTAGAATGTTTTGGAATTGTCAGAAATTGAACCAAATGCGCATGTGCAAATCCATTAACAGTGGAATAAATCCTTAACTGGCACTTTCAACTCTCTGCTAAATTTACTTTCAGATAGTGAGTTTAACACACCGGTAAATTTTACCGGCACATTGAAAAACAGTTTATCTGCCAGATAAATTTTATCTGACAGTTAAGCTATTTAACTGGACATTGAAAAACCGGCCCTCAGTGATAGAGGAGATAATGTTTTAATATAAAGATGATAATATTTTAATATAGTTCATACCATTGATCTGGTAGATAAATAATAAAAAAATTGGAGGTTAGACGCTAAATTAACAAATAATAAAGAGGAGGCCAAGTATAGGGAAATATTTTATTTAAAAATGTTAGCAGATTTTAATTTTAGCTGTAGTTTTAGTTATTTCGTTGTAGTTTTTGTCAGGCACATGCTTGTAGGAATATTTTTCTAAATATATTCTTAGTGTCTGCTTAGAATTTTTTTCACACTCCTCCATCTAGGATTAACATATTAATTTGCTCATTATTTTTTCTGGGTTAATTTTATTATTACTAAGTACTTTAATTATTAGGTGTTCCCTCATTAACCGAAGCGAAGTATGTTTGCGTAAAAACCCATTTTCAGAGATTTCCTCAGATTTTTGACCTTCAGATTATGTCGATTAGGAAAATTAAGGTCTGTCTGTTAATGCTAAGTCTAAAAACTATTCGACAGAGACAAATACTATTCGGCAAGTAGTTGACGCTATTGTCAACAAAACTTGATCCCTCTTTTTTGAAGAATACACAGGGAGGTCACCTGATATTTAATTAAGAGATTAAGCAGCAAATATCTGGCATGTAGGTGATACTATTGCCAAGGAAGTAAGTTGAAATACTTAAAAAAAAATACACAGATTGGTTACTCAAAAAAAAATAATAACTAATAAAGACACGCCAAAGCAAAATAATATTTTTCATATTATTTTATCACTAACAAACTAAAATTCAAGTGCTTTTAGTGAAAATTAACGACATGGCCCACTGAGTAGATCAAGTGTGTTTTGGTTTTACCAACTATTTGAAATTAAGTCTCTATGCCGCCTTGAAAGTAAAAGGGCCTGTAATGATGATGGGAGTCTTTATACGCGTGCAGAACAAACACATAAAAAACTAAATTACATTATACATAATATTAATTAAGATAAGTTTAATACTGAAACAATAACGACCGTTATGCAGGCCACCGTCAGGATATCAATCTTTTTTCTACCCACCCTTCACCTGCTCAAAGTCTCAAGTCGTCATATTCGAAGGAAGTGTATAACAAGTCTTTAGTTATGGTAGTTCAGGTGTTGAGATGGAAATTTCAAGAAATACGTTTTACAATTAATATGCAACTTATATTTCCTTGGGACCCGCATATTTAAAATCACATATTTATCCAAATATTGTCCCAATTATTACTCTTGCTGCAGTACAAGACGTTCTTATTATTGCATAATAAGCCAGAAAGAAAAGGGTTGTTGACGTTGGGAACAACTAGAGGGAAATGTTGGCCAGTGGTTAGATCAGTACAAGACATTTGCTTACTCATTATCCACCCTACCTAAATGCTTTCCTTTTTGTGCTCTCTAAACTTTGCATTTGCAGACCTTTAAACTTCCTTATACGTCCATAATCAATGGTAGCAACGATGTAATCTCTTTAAGTTTAGCCATTAAATCACATATTACTAGAAAAATGTTTCTATTCTACTTTGTGATAAGATTGACAGCTTTTTAAATGTTAGTAAAGACAAAAACGAATTACTCGATTTACAACTTGTTTAGAAAAGATTCATTGAATTGGAAATGATACTGTCAAATGGTAATATTATCAGTCCTTCTTTATTTTATTAATATATTATCATAAAAACAAAAGAAGTCAAAACTAAATTTTATACCGGTACATTCAATATTTTATAACTAGAAGTTATCATTTAGAATCTGACCATTTGAATATATTTCTATATTCATAAACACAGATTCAGCAACACAAGCATGGTCAGTGTCATTAAACATTGACCTTGCTTGTACTTACAAAACGATCACTCACCATTTTTCTCAGGCACACAATCAAAGAAGTGAATGAAGATGGACAGTGTCCGGGAGAAGTGGGGTCTCTGGTTATGGTAGTGCCTATCCGAGTACTAAAAAGAAGTCAAGATGCTGTCTTGTTGGAGGCGTCCATAGGAGCGACACTGTGCGGTGGATTTGTATATTGTGGAATATCGTACTTCTTTTGCTTTTAATATCGCTACTGTAGCTTAGGTTATTGAATTAATATTGTTGACATCTCACTTTTATTCAAGTTCTCCAATTGCACAGTCTCAGAACATTTTAGGCATGACAATACTAGAATATGTTTGATATAAAATGGATCACGTTCGAAATGCTTTTTATAAAATATGGCCTCATATGGATGACTCTCCTATGTACGTGAACTCCAGCAACTCATATCGTCTATACCGTTAACCAGGCACAATTACCTCAAAACTTACAAACAAAGCTTGTGATTTTCCTTTGGGTTACTTTCCCTGTCTTCAGCGTTAATTCCATCTTTTCTCGGTACTTCCAGTTCACAGTAGACGTGGTCGACAGAGTAATAAAAATAGCAAATGAAGCTAATACAGGCACCTGAAGGACCAAAAAACTATGTCTGCTAGTAACAGTAGACATAAAGAATGCCTTCAACTCTCCCCCATGGGCAGAGATAATCAAAGAACTGAGGAGGAGGGGGACCGGAGAATGCCTCTGGAATGTAATGTGCAGCTATTTTAACGAACGCGAGATTATCTTAGATGATGGGATGGAGACAGCTAAAAAAGAGATGACATGCGGGGTTCCACAAGGATCGGTCCTTGGACCGATAATATAAAATAAAATAAATAAAAATGGATAAAAACCACAGGCAAACAAACGAGAAGAGGAGAAGGGTCCTGGAAAGGTGGCAAGCTAAGTGGAGCCTACCAGGAAAATGGGCAGGGACCAGGACACTCATAAAAGACCTGCAGAAATGGCACAATAGGGAACATGGGCAGGTAGGTTACTACCTGTCCCAGTTCCTCAGTGGACGCGGATGCTTCAACAGGTATCTACATGCAATGGGGAAAGACCAAGACGACAGATACAACCTGTGAATGCGACAGGTGGACTGAAGACAGAGAATGCATTCGCAGAAAGATCGGCATCGTTACCAAGGACAACGTTATAGAACAAATGCTAGGAAACGACGAAAAGTGGAAAATAATTGCGGACTAGTAATAGTCTGGAGACAAGAGAGACGCTGGAGAAGCAGGCGCAGCACAGAATAACATAGCAGACAATACAACAACCTCGGCTCTGAAGTAATACGTAAGTGATCCCGGGGTAGAATGGTGGAGAAGAGGAAGGGTTTTACAGGGTAAAAATTCCCACTACCTCGCCGCAGAACATCGATGACGAGGTATCTTACTGAATATTTCTCCTGTTACATAAGTCATGGCTAAACTGCATGTAATTTAAGTAGACATTTCTTGAAGTTCTAATTCGGTAACCCATTTATTATAAACAATTTAGTCATTCCTGTATTTTTACAAAATGTTACTATATTTCTAGAAATTCCTTCGACTGTTCAACTTCTACAGTAAATATGCAACGGTCTTTTCCTGTGTTATGTAGTAACTAATTGCACATTTTTTACTTCATGTTCAAAAAAATGAAACCACAAGTTGAATTCGCAAAATTTTATGTATTTAATTCTTTCTGTTTTTTTAATATAAAATTACATAAGGGCGAGTGCTTTGTAGTAAAATAAACACGTATTACTATAAACTTATTCTCATTTACAATAACTAGACGGACGTTTTATGACACTATTCTAGAGATGGATTCTTTACTATATCGCACGTGTAGTAGCATCATGCCTTCCATCGTGGTTGCTTGTTAAGAATACAAAGGCTCCTTTCCATCAATTCCTTGGTATTATCAGCGTAAAGTATAATTGAATAATTGCTTTTTTTAGTTTTGTGTAGTTGATACGTTCATCTACGTTCATCACCATAACTACTATATTTGTCTGTATCAGCAAATAATTATGAAGATGTAGTATGATAAAAAGTACAAAAAGTGTTGAAACGATAACGATTTTGATATAAGAAGAAATAAACAAACATACAATAATATTATTAACTCAATTCAAGTAATACATTGGTATGTCCTTCCAATTTAAACAAAAACGCGACTGAAACCTCTATATTATCTAACACCCCTACATTTTAAACATTTTAACGGGGCAAGCAACTTCAGAGAGCAGTATTTCTGAATTATTACCTGTGTTAAAAAACATACGATGTAGTTACGCGGCTGGATCTAACCTGTGTTCCGCCACGGTATAAACACACTTACCGGGGCCACCGAGCAGGTGTAAGAGATTTCGAAGCCTCAGGTGAGTTTGATCACGACCCGCTAATTTCTGACGAGGTGAAAATAACAGAGCGATTATCATATCACTTATTTCGATCAAAAGATTCAAGATCTAAGCCGAAGCCAGATTATATACCCCAGGGTTCAAAGTCAACACCGTGGCTTCTTGGTTATTTATTGTTTTAAGTGTTAACTCCCCAAACGATAACTTATAGTTGAAGTCGTTATTGCTCCTAAGGGTACTATTAGAAATGTTAAACCTCTAGTTACAAGACCTGAGCCGAGGCATCAGTAATAAATAATATTATATAAATATCTTTATAAAAGTCTCATTTTAAACAAGAATAATTTGGTTTTCTATAAAATCTATAAAGTAGAGTATATTTATGGTATAACTTTATTTCTAAAAAATAAACAAAATTTGAACTGAATTAACACCAATTTTTTACTTCTAAATAGATACATTTAATGTAATTAATAAATCTATAACCGAATATAACCACAAAATCGTGTTAAGTTTTTATAAAAATATCGTGACCAATACGTGGCATTTAAATAACATATTTTAAATAAGTAGGTCCTAATACAAATAATATGAAAACTAAAATCCGGAAACAAGACATTAGTAAATAGAAACTGGAAGTTAGAACTAGAAACCAGACTAGCAATTAAACTCAGAACTAGAACCAGGAGGTAGAAGTAAGAATTAGGACTAGAAACTGAAGCAAGGGACTGGAATATGAGACTAGAACTAGGAAAGGAACTGAAATTAAGAATTAGAACTAGGAACTAAAACTAGGAACTAGAAGTAGGAGCTGGAAATGGGAACTAGAACTAGGAATTGGAACTAAGAACTGGAACTAGGCACTAGAACAAGTAACTAGAACTTGGAACTAGAACTAGGAACTGGAACTAGGAACTAGAACTAGGAACTAGAACTAGGAACTATGAACTAGAACTAGGAACTCGAACTAGGAACTAGAACTAGGAACTCGAACTAGGAACTAGAACTAGGAACTAGAACTAGGAACCAGAACTAGGAACTAGAACTAGGAAGTAGAAGTAGAAACTAGAACCAAGAACTAGAACTAGGAACTAGAACTAGAAACTAGAACTAAGAATTAGAACTAGAAACTAGAACTAGTGACTATAACTAGAAACTGGAACTAGCAAATAGAACTAGGAAGTAGAAATAGGAAGTAGTACTAGGAACTAGAACTAGGAACCAGAACTAGGAACTAAAACCAGTAATTAGAACTACGAACCAGAACTAGGAACGGCAACTAGGAACTAGAGCTTGGAACTAGAACTAGGAAGTAGAATTAGAAATTCGAACTGAAACTGGAACTGGAAACTAGAGACTTAAAATTAGGTTTTATAGACTAGAAACTAGATACTAAAGACATAGTACTAGAGACTAGATACGAAAGACCCAATACTAGAGCCTAGATACTAGATATTAAATAGTAAATATTAGAGATTAGACACCAATTACACAGGCACACAAAATAAAAATGTTGTCAATTCCACGGACGTCATAATTTTTTCTGTCCTGCAAGAGAAATGCAATAATTGCATTATTCTAACTGTTCTTGAGGATAGAAAAAAATTATGATGAGGTGGGGCAAAACTGACACCAGATTCGGATTTAGCAAGCCAAAATACACCGAAAATGATTGGCTTAGTCCGTGGAATCGACAACTTTTCTTGTGTGCCGTGTGCCCGTGCCCCAAAAAAAAGTTGTCGATTCCACGGACCAAACCAATCATTTCCGACGTATTTTGGCTTGCTGAATCCGAATCCGGCATCAGATTTGCCCCACCACGTCACATTTTTTTCGATCCTCAAGAAACAATTAGAGAAATGCAATTTTTGCATTTTTCTGGAAATGCTTGGAAATTCGGCTGCTTTTTTTGGACACGAAAGCGTTCGGTGCTGTTACATCGCATACTTTTTTAGAGATCCAAATTTGGTTTTGGATTTGATAAATTTTTATACATATTTTTGCATTTTTACGTCTCAACGCGATCCGACGCCTAGGGTCGATTTTGTAAAACTTGTGTATTTGATAAATTTTGATACCTAGATTCATATCCTTGCATTTTCACGTCTCGGCGCTGACCGACATCTAGCGTCGTTTTTGTAAAATTTGTGTATTTGATAAATTTTGATATCTAAGTCTATGTACTTTCATTTTTACGTCTCGAGGCCGACCGACACTTAGAATCCTTTTTGTAAAACTTGTGTATTTGATACATCATGATATCTAGATTCATATTCCTGTAATTTTACGTCTCGACGCCGACCGACGCCTGGCGTCGTTTTTACAAAAAATTTGTATTTGATAAATTTTGATACCTAAATTCATATTCTTGCATTTTTACTTCTCGATGTCAATCGACGCCTAGCGTCGTTTTGTAAAACTTCTGAATTTGATAAATTTTGGTACTTAGATTCATATTCTTGAATTTTTATGCCTCGACGCAGACCGCCGCCTAGTTTCGCTTTGTAAAAGTTCTGTATTTGATAAGTTCTGATATATAAATTCTTATTCTTGCGTTTTTACGTCTCGACGCCGACCGTGTATTAGATAAATTTTGATACCTAGATTCATGTTCTCGCAATTTCATGAAACCCATTTTTTTGGGGAGTATTAATGTAAACCCTATTACAATTACTCCGAGTTGTGTGACTTAAAATTTTTATTTAAAAGTGAATTATTTATTATTTGTTTGCTTATAGTAATGAAACATATTCTTTACAGGATTGTGCAAACAGCGGAAAAAAACTATCTAAAAGAACTAAAAGAAAAACTGTATGTAAAAATTATTAATGAAACCTTTGCATTCTTTCGATAACCTGACTTCTAGTTATGCTAGCAAATCAAAATCCTAAAATAAATTTGTCCAATTTCTTATTTGATATTCTCATTATAACACTAGCATCCAACATAGTCCCCTACGGCTAAGCAAATTAAACTAGTATCTACATGACCCCTACGGTATGAAGATTCAGTTAAAAATGAGAACAAAAGCCTAATATGAATTTATTTACCTACCTTGCCTTAAAAATTTTTACATTCTACATTTTCATAAAATCTCTCATTCAGTTTCTTGGAAATCCTTAGCCTTTAAAACGTTTTTCGCCCTTATTCTGAGCTCATCAGAAAGGCACAAAGCCACTCATAACGATCTTTCATGCAAAATCAAGGCAATATCCAATATTTCATACTTGTTCATGGATATTGCCTTGGTTTTGCATGAAACATCGTTATGAGTGGCTTTGTGCCTTTCTGATGAGCTTAGAATAAGGGCGAAAAGCGTTTCAAATGCTAAGCATTTCCAAGAACCTGAATGAGAGATTTAATGAAAATGTAATCCATTAGAATGAAAAAATTTTTAATACAAGGTAGGTAAATAAATTCGTATTAGGCCTTTGTTCTCATTTTTAACTGAATCTTCATACCGTAGGGGGTCATGTAGATACTAGTTTAATCTGCTTAGCCGTAGGAGACTATGTTGGATGCTAGTGTTATAATGAGAACGTCAAATGAGAAATTGGACAAACTTATTTTAGGATTTTGATTTGCTAGCACAACCAGAAGTCAAGTTATCGAAAGAATGCAAATATTTCATTAATATTTTATACACATAGTTTTTATCTTAGTTCTCATAGATACTTTTTATCCGCTCTTTGCAAAATTCTGTAAAGAATATGTTTCATAAATTTTTTTATCCGCAGCTTAATGAAAGTTTGAACATTTCTAAAACTTTTCTTTATTTCTATCTCCTTGCACGTTCTGCAGATTTTGTAAAAATCATGTCAGGCTTGAAAGTTAGCCAAGTTTATTTTCACTATCGCAACGAAGCTTGCTAAATTGCAACTTCTGTAAATTTTTTTTATGACATCTGCCCCAAATATTATTAAAATTCCAAGACCAATTATTTCCGCATACCAAAGTGCACATTTAGTCAAGAAGTTTACCTTTAAAGAGACTTGAAAGGAAAATCTGGATGTGGAAGTAGTGATTCCTTTGGCAGCGGTTTTTTCTTACACAGAGTATTCCTATTATTTTTTTGGAAATATCATACAAAGTGTTAGGAAAACAGTTGTCATCCATTTAGAAATTGATTTTGAAGTAAAAATGATAATAAAAGATTTTATACGCTTGTTGCCGGAAATGTGTCCTATGAAATGATGATTCCTACCATTTCTTCATAAATAAGTAACAAATTTTGTACTTTTTATACTTTGTGTACATGTTTATGCTCCAGTGGCAACTCTTGAGTAATTTTGGAACAGATATGAATAATTTAAAAAAAATGTAGAGATTAAGGACAGACATAGATTGACAGTATTATACAGCACGAAGCCTCGATCCTTTCAATTCCCACCAGTCCATTCCTTAAACGGTTAATTGCAATACAGCCGTGGTGGGACCCCCAGGAAGCGAAAGATGTTGCAATGTTCGAATATGTGTATCTATATTGAAATCATACTCTTATTAAAATATGTGCTGCTTCATGTTTCTCGTCTTCGTCTCTACTTCGAATTTTGTAAGGATATAAATTATATTACACAAAGAGTTGTCTCTAGTAGATTTTGACTAAATAATGAAATTTTGTGACATAATAACTCAACATCTTGAAAGTTTAATTTTTTTTTTACGGTTACTATTATAGTTCCACTCTACTACGTGGATGTGGAAGTCAAATGTTCTTTGAGGGAGTTTAAAAAGCTTTCTTAACCGCTTCTTATGTCACAGAAATAACTTCTTGAAAATCCAATATAATATTGTGTTTGGTAAAGAGAAACAAAACACTACAGTTTATAGTGGAGTGCGATGCACCTCTTAGGGATAATTTTACAATTAAAATTATTTCACAGTAAGCAGGGCTTAAATATGCTTCGCTGGATATTTTAGCTTACGAGCTAAAAACGCTAAGCCATTTAGCTACCGTCTCCGTTGAGCTGCAATGGAAAATTCCATACCACATGTCATTGTCAGTTTATTCATAAGCAGCCTCGAAGCAGAGATAAAGGAGAAATTCTAGTATTACCCTAAGATATTTTTGAGATGTGTGGATGATGTATTTTCAACATTTGATACAAAGGTTGCAGATGTAGACAACTTTGAATAAACATTAAACAACCGTTTCACTTTAGTTAAATTTACATACAGATAGAAACCTATGGACAAACTACCACTTTTAGATCCATTAATTATTAGCACTATTGAAAATAATGATAATGATACACACAGAAAAGACATCAGCTCCCTCATGGCTCACACCATTATCTGCAGCGTAAAATGGCACACTTTAATTTCTCAATTCATTATCTACTACAGTGATTAAAAAGAGGAAGCTCAATTGAGAATGTAGGTAAGAGCAATGGACACACTATCAGTTTTGTTGAAAAATGAATTAGGAAATATAGTGTTATGAATTACACCCCCTTGGAAAAGGAGATGGTACGCCTATGCCTACTGATAGTGACTGGAAAGGCTCTAGAAAGAACCAAGGACTTTTCTAGATTATGGTTGGAGAAGATTCTGGATTAATCTAGAGCTAATTTCGGAGTATATAAGGCGCGATTACAAGCGCGGAAGAAGAAGTTTATTGGAGAAGTGACACGTTCGGGAAAAAGTGAGGTTAAAGTAAACAAAGTTTATTTTGAAGTATTGTATAGTCAGTAAATTGTTAAATAAAGTGTTAGTAGTGTTTATCTCTTGTTGAAATTATTTAGAACCCACGGATTCATACAGGGTGCTTCCTAAAAGGTGGAAATCCGTAACATTTTGGTGTCGGAAGCGGAATTTTGACAAGAGGATTTTTCGGAAGTGTTGAGAAGACTGGGACAGTATTCTCGGAATTCATGCTAACACAGGGAGGACTAATTTATTGGACATTGTTCGAGAATTAATTTCGAACAGGAAAATAGTGTCAAGTGAGTTTTTAGACATTGTTGGACATTAGTGGTTAAGTGACAAAAGACTCTAGATAAGACTTTTTTTTGTGCCGTTTTGAGGTTTTTCTGGACAGTCCCATTACCGATAGTGACGTAATTATTAAATTTTGTTGATAATTATATGCCGGTAACAACCAAAAGCATGGCATCCGAACAACAAATGCAGGATTTTATGGCCCAAATGCAAAAGATGATGATGGATCAGGAAAGAAAACGCCAGGAAGAGAAAGAGGAACGTGAAAGAAAACGACAAGAAAAAGAACAAAAACGCCTACAGGAAAAAGAAGAAGAGAAACGATGTCAGGAAGAATTGAGAAAAATCATGCAAGACTTGGACATTAAACAACAAGAAGAAAGAGACGAACTAAGAAAAATTATAGAAGGCCAACAGAGTGCCATATTTGCCGTTACTGAAGAACTCAAGAATAAGGTAGCGGAAGAAGTCGGTGGAGTCAAACAAGAGGTAAGCGTAGTCAAAGGAGAAGTAAATGAAGTCAAAGAGAAAATGCACCAGGTAGAGGGAGAAATAGACCAACTTAAACAACAGTTGAGGGATAGAGGAAACCAGCAAGTGGTATCATCAGGCCAGCGATTAAAAATTCCCTCCTTTGATGGTCAAAATTCCTGGATGACTTACAAGACACAGTTTGAGGCAGCAGCGAGTGCAAACAACTGGAATGACGAAGAGAAGGCTAAGGCATTAATCGTGGCTTTAAGAGGCCAAGCATTGGAGTTGCTCCAGACAATTCCGGCAGACCAACAACGGAATTTTAGAGTTTTAGAAGCTGCCTTAGATCTACGATATGGAGATCAACACCTTGCTCAAGTATACCAGACCCAGCTGAAAGTGCGCGTTCAGAAAGCTGGAGAGAGTCTGCAAGAATTTGAAGCTGCGGTGGAAAGACTGGCACACTTAGCATACCCTAATGCGCCAAAAGAATTCAAAGAGCAATTGGCAGTGGGGGCATTCCTAGACGGGATAAGGGACGAGGAGATCAGACGAGTCCTCAGGCTATCCCGACATAAAAGTAGTAGTGAAGCCATGGTGCATGCACTAGAGGTAGAAGCCGTCTATAGGGATACTCCAAAGTCAAGAGTACGGGCTATGACGCTGGAAGAATCGCAGTCAGAAAAGGAGAACCAGAACCCTATGTTGGCCGATATACATAAAATGTTCAGTCAATTACTGGCTCAATCAAATCCTCCAAAAAGACAGGAAAACCAACAAAATAGAGAAAGGGCAAGTGGAGGTATTAAATGCTACAACTGCGGTAGGATGGGACATATGAAACGAGACTGTCGACAGCAGAACTCGGACAGACGAGTAAATGCTGTAAATGTAGAAGAGCAGCAGAAAAACAAAACTAAAGATAGCCAGCACTAAGGGGGCTGTGCTGGCTAGGGAACACGGTGCCCCCAGAGAAATAAAGATTTCCCAGCTGCGAAGAATTCCAAGTAGTCTGCTGTTGCAAGGATATGTGAATGGAAGAAAGTGCGTGTTTACTGTTGACACAGGAGCTACGTCATCAATAGTGCGGCCAGGGTTTATATCAGGCTTGCAGATTAAGAAGAAGCAAAATGAAGTAATTATTCGGATAGCCACGGGAGACAGGGCTGCGGTCCATGGAGAAGTCAATTTGGAACTGCAGGTTGGACGGTTGAGATTCAATTACAAGGTCATTGTGGCTGACATTACAGATGATTTCATTTTGGGACTGGACATCATGGAAGAGAAGAGGTTTATTGTTGACGTAGGGGAGCGAGTCTTGAAAATTGGAAATGAGGAATTTATCCTGGCAACCGCAGATGACCAATTTCATAAAGCAAGGTTATTGACAACACAGACGATTAAGATTCCTGCTCACTCGGAACAGATCATCGATGCTGCCTTGGAAGGAAATCCTGGAGGTTACCGTGTTGGCCTGGTGGAAGGTGACGAATCGATTAAGTCCCTAACCAATATTGTTGTGGCAAGAACTTTAACCCGGACTAAAGATAAAATCCCAATTAGAGTCGTCAACTTAAATTCCCATGCAGTAACAATTAAAGAAGGCAAACCGATTGGCTCCTATGAACCGGTCACATGGGTAGCAAGGTGCGAAGAACAAACGGAGAGAAATTCATCTACGAATATAGACCAGGAAGTTTTGACCTTGCTGAGTTCCCAGTTGGAGCATTTATCTGAGGATGAACGTCGGGAAGCAATCAAGTTCCTGAAAAAGGAAAGTTCAGTATTTGCCAAAAGTACGGAGGCCCTTACAAAAACAGATATAGTCCAGCATCGGATAAATACTGGTGACTCACCCGCTATTCGACAACAACCTAGGAGGCTTCCGCTAGCAAAACAAGAAGAAGCCTCGGTAATGATAGATAAGATGCTACAAGATGGAGTCATTGAGGAGTCAACGAGTCCCTGGTCATCGCCAGTAGTTTTGGTTGCCAAAAAGGACGGAACGTTAAGATTTTGTGTCGATTATCGAAAATTGAACGATGTGACGAAGAAAGACAGTTACCCATTACCCCGGATTGATGACACGTTAAGTACATTGGCAGGCTCACGGTGGTTTTCGACGTTAGACCTTAGGAGCGGTTATTGGCAAGTTGGGCTTCATCCTGATGATAAGGAAAAGACAGCGTTTTCAGCAGGAAGTGGTCTTTACCAATTTACGGTGATGCCTTTTGGACTTTGCAATGCTCCAGCCACGTTTGAACGATTGATGGAATTTGTACTACGAGGGCTAACCTGGAAGACGTGCCTGGTTTACCTTGACGACGTGCTGGTTATGGGACGAGACTTTACACAACATTTGAAAAATCTTCAAGAAGTATTTGGACGAGTCAGAAATGCACACCTGAAATTGAACCCGAAGAAGTGCCTTTTATTTCAGAAAGAAGTTAAATTCCTTGGTCACGTAGTGTCTTCGGAGGGAATACAAACGGATCCCGACAACATTTCTGCTGTACGAGAATGGCCAAGGCCATCTAACGTTCATGAAGTACGAAGCTTCCTTGGCCTTTGCACTTATTATAGACGCTTTGTGGAAGGGTTTGCAGACATTGCGAAGCCATTACACCGGCTAACAGAGGAGAAAGTTCAGTACCAGTGGACACCGGAGTGTGAAACGGAGTGGAGAAAATTGAAGGCAGCTCTATGCACTGGTCCTGTACTAGCATACCCACAACAGAATGGACTTTTTATTTTAGATACAGATGTCAGCAATTCTTCGATTGGTTGTGTGCTGTCCCAAATTCAGAACGGAGAGGAAAGAGTGATCGAGTACTTCAGCAAGGTGCTCTCCAAACCAGAACGGAACTATTGTGTAACCAGGAAAGAGTTATTGGCCATCGTCAAATCAGTGGACCATTTTCATAAGTATCTCTATGGACGACATTTCAAAATCAGGACCGACCATGCTGCATTAATAATAATAATAATAATAATTTTATTAGTCAAAATTGATTGCACCGTGGTGTATTGACATGTCAAATAGAACAAATTAAACATATAAATAGATGAGAACAATATAACTTATAACATTAGGAAATGGTCCTAATATAGTCAAGAATTTATGTCAAATATGAAGTAAATGTAAATAGTATAATATAAGTAAACGACATACATAATACACAAAAGAATATAACAAACAATAAATATATATACTTACATACATACACATATATATATAATCAATATTATAAAAGACGTATAATATATAAAAATATAAGTTTATATATAATTAAAATCTGTAAAATTATAATAAGCATTGGCCAAAAGGTGAAGCTTTAATTTTATTTTAAATTGTGTGGTAGGCAATTCCTTAAAACTATTTGGAAGTAAATTGAACAAATTAATTCCAAAGTTCATTCGCTTTGTATAAGCCAATCTCTGACGCGGTGTCTGTATTTTATCCCGATTACGAGTGTTGTAGTCATGGGTTTCACCGTTCTTGATATACTCGCTTAGATATACTTTAATATGTAATAGGTGGCAGTAGATTATCTCTGATGGTAAAGTCATTATGTTAAACTTAACAAACCATGGTTTACAACTTTCAAGTTGATTCACGCTCGCTAAAGTTCTTATGGCTCTTTTTTGAACAACAAAGACGTCTAGAATTTGATTGGATGTACCCCAGTTAATCAAACCATATGTCATAATACTGTGAAATAGCGAGTGATATGCAATAAGTGCAGCATCTAGATTCGCTTTGTTTTTTATTTGTCTAATAGCATATATTTTCTTTGACAATTTCGTAATTAGAACACTGATATGTGAATGCCAAGTTAACCTACTGTCCAAAGTCAGGCCTAAAAATTTTACAGTGTCCGAGGAATTACTCTTCGTGGAGAAAAGTGCTGTGTTTGTTTTGTTTGTATTTAAGCATAACTTGTTTGCATTAAACCAGTCAGAGGCTCTATTTATGATGTCTGTTTCTGAGTCCGCAACGTTACTGCCAGTATCTTTTAACTGTGTCGCGAAAGTAGTATCATCCGCAAAAAGAACCGTAAAAATTGACATAACGTCAGGTAAGTCATTTATGTAAATTAAAAATAGTAGTGGCCCCAATACACTACCCTGCGGAACACCGTGTTGCACTGGCAGCATGTTGCTAAAATGATCCTTACAGTACACACATTGATATCTATTTGTTAAGTAACAATTTATTAGTCTAAGTGCTACACCTCTAATACCATAAAACTCCAACTTATTCAGTAAGATCTCCTTGGAAACACAATCAAATGCCTTACTTAAATCCAGAAAAAGTGCCAGTGTGGAATTTCCTTTTTCAAAACCCTCACTAATAAAATTGACTAGTTCTAGTACTGCCATTGATGTATTTTTACCTTTCCTGAACCCGAACTGTCTGTTTGTAAAAATATTGCAAGATTCTAAATACTGTATTATTCTAATAGCTATAATTTTTTCAAATATTTTAGTTAAAATAGGAAGTAGTGCTATTGGCCTATAGTTGGATACCTCCTCGACATCACCTGATTTTAATAAAGGAATGATTTTTGCCATTTTTAATTTGTTAGGAAATACGCCTGTCACAAGTATGAGGTTAATAATGTATTTGCCATTGAAATGGCTGTTGCAGTTGAAAACCCCGGAAGGTCAACTAGCTCGTTGGATAGAACGGCTGCAACAGTACGACTTTAAAATCGAGCATCGACCAGGAAGATCTCATAAAAACGCAGACGCTTTATCTAGAAGACCATGCAAGGACGACTGCAAGCACTGCCGCCATGTGGAGAAACAGCAGGGCACGGGAGTAGTCAACACTATTAGAATAGACGTTCCAGATGATTGGACAACTGAAGCCCTGAGACAAGAACAACTGAACGATGCAGAGATTGGGGCTATATTGAGAGCAAAGGAAAAAGGAATTCGACCAGAGTGGAAGGATGTTTCGGACAAAGCAGTTGGATTGAAGGCTTTGTGGGCACAGTGGGACTCACTTAGAGTTATGAACGGGCTGTTAAAAAGAGCATGGGAGAGCCCGGATGGGAAGCAAGTTGTTATGCGTCTAGTGATTCCCAGGTGTCGAGTACCGAAAGTACTTCAAGAAGTGCATAATGGAGCATCCGGTGGACACTTCGGCGTTAACAAGACCCTGAATAAAGTACGTGAACGATTTTACTGGGTAAATAGTCGTCAAGATGTTGAAGCTTGGTGTCGTAATTGTAAAATTTGTGCAGCCAGTAAAGGACCTCAGACTAGAAGTAGGGGTGCAATGAAGCAATATAACGTCGGGGCTCCTTTTGAGAGGATTGCGATCGATATAGCCGGACCATTCCCAGTAACCAAGGACGGTAACAAGTACATACTGGTTGCCATGGACTATTTTAGTAAATGGCCTGAAGCCTACGCAATTCTGAACCAGGAAGCGGTTACTGTCGCCAAAGTCTTGGTAGATAACTTGATATGTCGGTTTGGTGTACCCCTGAAGCTGCATTCAGATCAAGGGAGCCAGTGACAGAATGAAGGCTCGATATGACCGTAAGGGTAGTTCAGAAGGGTTCAAGGCAGGAGACCTGGTTTGGCTGTACAACCCACAGCGGAAGAAAGGCAGGTCACCGAAACTTCAACCGCCTTGGGACGGACCGTACACTGTTATTACCCGAATTAATGACGTCGTCTATCGGATTCAACGAAGCAAAAAGTCCAAGATGAAGATCGTGCATTTGGACAGATTGGCGAAATACATCGATGATTCTGAGTTGCCTGATCGGGACGATCAGGCTTAAGGAGGGGGCAGTGTTATGAATTACACCCCCTTGGAAAAGGAGATGGTACGCCTATGCCTACTGATAGTGACTGGAAAGGCTCTAGAAAGAACCAAGGACTTTTCTAGATTATGGTTGGAGAAGATTCTGGATTAATCTAGAGCTAATTTCGGAGTATATAAGGCGCGATTACAAGCGCGGAAGAAGAAGTTTATTGGAGAAGTGACACGTTCGGGAAAAAGTGAGGTTAAAGTAAACAAAGTTTATTTTGAAGTATTGTATAGTCAGTAAATTGTTAAATAAAGTGTTAGTAGTGTTTATCTCTTGTTGAAATTATTTAGAACCCACGGATTCATACAGGGTGCTTCCTAAAAGGTGGAAATCCGTAACAATAGATACAATATTAATTAATTAAACAAATAAAAGTGAGCCCAGCAAAAAATGAAATATCAACAAACGCAATTATTTATTCATTAATTGTACCCCTCAAAATGGTACGCCACTGTTACCAGATAAAGCAAATTTACCTGCATCATGGCCCTCGCCAAATAAATGGCCGATCAACTAAATTGTATACTAAATACGAATTAATGACATATTGCTCTTCTGTCCTTTGAACTGCGATGGCTCGGTCAGTGGTAAACGTCATTTTACTTCTATATCCACGTGGTGAAGTGAAAGTATAGTAATCGCAAAAAAATTCAAAAATTTTTCTTGTTGAAATAGGTTTAGAATGTTATGAAATGTCAAGATTTTAAAGAGCCAGAAAAGAATTTCTGTCTGCCTGCCTCTCTGTCTGTCGATCGGTTGGTCTGTCTGGCAGTCAGTTTGTAACTCTTTTTTGTGGCCACGTGTTCTTTGGAATGGTTTAAGATGTGACTTGAAATTTGGTTCACGTATGTATTATAACGAGATCTATTGAAACATATTCTTTATAGGATTTTGCAAGCAGCAGAAAAAATAACTATCTATAACTAAAAGCAAAACTTGTAAAAATATAAATGAAATCTTTGCATTCTTTCGATAACCTGAATTCGGGTTATGCTAACAAATTAAAATCCTAAAATGAATTTGTCTAATTTCTTATTTGAGAATTCTCATTCTAACACTAGCATCCACACAGTCCCCTACAGCCATGCAGATTAAACTAGTATCTACATAACCCCCTACGGTCATGAAGATTTAGTTAAAAATGAGAACAAAGGCCTAAAATGAATTTATTTATCTACCTTGTCTCAAAAATATTTCTTTCTGATGGATTACACTTTCATGAAATCTATCATTCCATTTCTTGGAAATGCTTAGCCTTTGAAACGTGTTTCGCCCTTATTCTGGAGCTCATCAGAAAGACATAGAGTCACTCATAAAGATGTTTCATGCAAAACCAAGACAAGGTAGATAAATAAATTCATTTTAGGCCTTTGTTCTAATTTTTAACTGAATCTTCATGATCGTAGGGAGTTATGTAGATACTAGTTTAATCTGCATAGCCGTAGGGGACTGTGTGGATGCTAGTGTTAGAATGAGAATTGTCAAATAAGAAATTAGACAAATTCATTTTAGGATTTTAATTTGCTAGCATAACCAGAATTCAGGTTATCGGAAGAATGCAAAGATTTCATTAATATTTTTACACAGTTTTTCTTTTAGTTATAGTGCTGTTTGCAAAATCCTGTATAGAATATGTTTTAATACAATTATAAGCAAACAAATAACAAGTAATTTTTAAACGAGATCTAGAGCTAGATTATATTTTGAGTTTATTCGGATTGGGGTGAAACAGGAGTAAATAGGGGAAAATAAGTAAAGCAAGCTGGTAAGAGGCCAGAAAGTTGGGACTTGGTGTATATACCAGAAACCAAGGCCTCATTTTTTTTTTTATAACATTTGCCACCCACTACTCACGGGGTCAATAAAATAAAATTGAAATATTCACTTGAAATTTGGTGTACTTATATACTAAAAGCAATGTCTTCATTTTTTATGACATTTTGCACCCCCACCACCCCCACTCCATTATCAAAGGGCTAAACAAAATAAAATAAATATATTCAAACAAAATATAATTTGGATTTAGTGCGTAAAAGAGCAAAAGCTTTCAAACCCATTTTTTGTATCAGCCACTCTCACCCCAATTAAACGTCGGTCAGTTGAAAAGGTGTTGAAGTGGCACATCGTTTTATGGGTTATTGAGTGAGAAATTGTTCCCACATGTTATAGTGCAAATATAATATCAAGATGCTTTCGATTTAAGAGACTTGGATAGGAAATCTGGATGTGAAAGTAGTGATTCCTTAGACAACGGTTTCTTTGTATTCAGCTATTAACGGGATGGTATACTTCAATGAGATAAATAACGATAAACGGGCTAAAAAATATAAAGTTGAAATTTTTGAGATCTTTTCAAAAATACTTCTATTGAAATTTGATAATATTTGTTTAACGAAA
This sequence comes from Stenurella melanura, assembly GCA_963583905.1. Classification (NCBI taxonomy): domain Eukaryota; kingdom Metazoa; phylum Arthropoda; class Insecta; order Coleoptera; family Cerambycidae; genus Stenurella; species Stenurella melanura. Next base: position 88,160,784 of record OY757314.1, read on the forward strand.
CAATTAAATAATTGCCGGGTCTACCTATTATTTTTCCGTTACTTCGTTTTTTTGCAAATTGTACTTGGAATATTGAAAATTTTAGCAAAGTATACTTCCGACTTAAGTACATGCTTGTTTCGACTAAGAAAATGACAAATTGATTTCCTCCTTTTTAAAACATGTTTATTTAATATATTTGAAAATTTAACACCTTCACTCATTAATTCTAAATATTGAAAAAAATTACATGACATTAAAATGACATAATAATTAATTATTACATGTTACAATCGAACAGCTGAGATAAGTTAGTAGCCTACAGCAAAGTCATTTACTGAACCAAGTTGGAGACATTTACATATTTATTGCTCATTATTATTTTTCTTAAACGAAAATCTCTATCTAAATAATCACTAACCGACAAATTTTAACTTTCATTTTGTATCGTTAACCAAAACCACACATTTGTAATGTATTGTTCCCAGCTACGTTTAACATAGTCCTAAAAAAAATATGTTGGATCTAAAAAATGTAATAACTGACCTAACTCACATATTGTGGTATAATTTTAATAAAAAAAGCAATTAATTACATCATACGAAAAAATATTTGCCACTTTAATACATATTTCAAATACATGTTATATAATATATATTTAATTAGAATATAAGCTCTTTAATTATTCTTCTTGCGCTTCTTAGCCTGTATCTTACAAGTTACTTCTGAAGCATCTCTTACATGTCCAACAGTAGTCTGCTAACATCACAGAAGTTCATGTGCTCTGATATCTTTTTTCCATATTTTGAATATCATAGTGGAATTTTTCTCCATGGTTAATATGTACAGGGGATATAAATATTGATCTTATGAATTTAGAAAATAGCACCACTAAAACATTGTTTGCACTATTTGACGCTTATGAATTGTCACAGTTAATTGAAGAACCTACAATAATTTCTATAAATAAAATGTCACTTCTTGATGTGCTAATATGTGCAAACAGGGAGGACATCTAATCCGGTGGCGCACAAAGTAAGGGTAATTTAAGAACTGATCATGAATTGATTTATTGTAATTTGACTAAACCTGCTGTTCCTCCTATATTAAAAACCTTTACAGCCAGTTTTTCAATGTTGAGTTAAAGTTCGAGTTAGATAACTCTTACTCGCACCTTAACTTGAGGCTAAATTCGAGTTAACGTTACAACTGTTTTTCATTACTATTTCTCATTCGAGTTAGTTAACTCGAGTTGCGTGAAATATTTTGTTATGTTGACATGAGAAGTATGAATTTTAACCATATTTTCGGAATTTTACACAAGTATTCTAATGTCTTCTATAGTTCTGTGGTGTTAAAAATGTTGCATTAACCTAACTTTCTGTGATATTATTTGTAAAATGCAATATTTATATTTTTGTTTATACAATTTATTTTAACGAGGTCACTTTAATGATGGTCTGTTGATCGGCAATAGTGGCCATCCTGTGAAACCCTACCTTATGACGCCTCTTGTGTGGATCAGAAATAATACTGAGAATTTATTTAATTAATCCCACATCAGAACGAAAAACACAGTGGAGAGGAGCATTAGTACTAAGGCTGCGCATTAAAATGGATACCATACAGACAGTTGCGGCTACAACAATTCTCCACAACATAGCATAGAATGAGAGGGAACCAGTTCCCTCATGTAAAATAAACATTGCATGTTAATATTTATACAACACAAGATAACAAATACATATTCGTAGAATACGAAATAATATCTTGCACTTCTTTTAATATATTATCTACAGTTCTTGGATGCAAATGAAATCGCGCAAAAAAAATCGTGCCGATCCCATTCTTCCACGTAATTTGGCCTATATCTGATTACCTTGGGTCTTCTAGCTTTCTCATCACTGCTGTAAGCATTTACATTAAAATCATAATCCATGATGTGTTTGAAAAATATCATAATTTATTTACACCATAAAATAATTTTAGGTTAGTTTTAAGCCGAAATTTGTAATTAACTCATACCTCGTCTAGAGTTATCTTAACCTCGATTTAACTCGAGGTTTCAAGTTAACTCACATTTGAAATACGCAACAGTGCGCTTAATCCAGAGTTAACCCCAGTACAAGAGTTAACTCGACATTGAAAAACTGGCTGTTAGAGATTATAAAAATTTCAATTTAGATTTATTTAATCGTGATTTAGAATCAATCCCTTTTGAAAATATTTGATGTATTGATGATATTAATGAAAAATTTATATATTTTAATAATTTATTGATTGATCCTTGTTTGATAAGTACGCTCCGTTGAAAACGATAAGGTGCACTAAGCCTAAAGCACCACGGCTAACTGATAATATTAGAGCAATGATAAAATTAAGATAAAAAGCAGTGGCAAGATTTAAACAACCCCCAACATTATAATTATTAATAAATTTAACAATACTAAAATATTGCTGCCCTTTTATTACACATCTAATAAACTGCTGTTTGTTAAACAAAATACATATCCAAATATATGGAAAATTGCTTTTATAACTCCCCTACCCAAAGTTGACGTACCTACAGAATATAAGGACTTAAGACCAATAGGTATTGTCTCCTTTATTCAAGTTACTTCAGAGGGTGGTTTCGGATTAGATTAAAGAACATTTAGAGATTTACGAAATTTTGCCAACATTTCAATCTGATTTCCGATCTAATAACAGCTGCTGCACTGCACTAACACACATTATTGATTTTGAGAGCGGCGGATGGAAATAAATTAATGGCCTTATTATTATTAGACAATTCCAAAGCCTTGACTGTATAAATCACGAAATTTTATTAAGTATTGTGACGTGCTTTCTTCCGGTTGGCTAGCGCATAGACAAGCGGAAGCGTCACTTTAGCGCCGAGCTGCATTTCGGTTAAATTCGGTTATAATAATAATAATAATCTTTATTAACACCTTTACATACATAGCTTGTACATGTGGCAAGTCAACAGAAATGGTAAATAACAAAGTAAAAACGTTGATATGAAAATGATAAAATAAACATTGAAGTCTAAAATACATAAATAATATATACAAGAATAAATACAACAAACAATACATGCAAATGGACGGTATAGTGCAAACAGATAATAAATAAGAGGAGCATAAAATCGTATCCTATATTCACTTAACTAGAGCAAAAATGTATGAATTATTGAATATTGTAAATGCACCAGTCAATAACAAAGCCTTCAGCTTTTTTTTTTAAACTTCGCAAGACTTCGACATTTGTATTTCCAATGGCAGCTTATTGTACAGAGTTGTGCCCGCATAATTAGGAGATTTTTTAAATATTCATGATCGTGTCTGATTGTGCACATTCTATTCCACCCTCTATTGTTGTAGGCATGAAAGTCACCGTTGATTCGAAGTTTGGTTTTATTATTATGAACAAAGGTCAACAATTTCATGAGGTAAATCGATGTCACAGTAAATAATTGTGCGTTCTTAAATGTCTCCCTTATCTCGAGCGCCATCTTTGCAATTTTAACGTGGCGCAAAGGTCCCACATTAGCCTCCTAACGCAGTCTGTTGCAGTAGGGCTGGGATTGCTACAGTGGAGACACGGTATGTCCAGGGGTCTGGACGGCAGATTAGATTTTCATTCACACTCAACAGTAAAACGCACAGAATGGAAAATAACAACATTTATTAAATACATTAATTAAATATTCAACAATAAATTAATTATCAAAAACAAATAAAATGGTCAGGTACCAAAGCACTCTTACAGAGTTCAGATAAATAATATCAAAACTTGATATATGTCATATGATTAAAATTTACAGGTAAAACTTAAGATATGCCATTTCACGAAAACAAGGAACCAGGCGGTGAGAATACAGTAGACTACTAATATTTTATTATCTTGGATATTAGCAGAGTTAAGCAAATAGTGTGCAAAGCGGTAGTGGGCGTGGCGGCAAAGCGATAAAGCTGTAATTAGCGGTTCAGGCGGTAATAACAGCAAGCAGGCAAGCAGTGGGTGTTAAGATTTAACGAATCAGCAGCAAAGCAGTAAGCTAATAAATTCCAGCAAAAGCAAACAATTGTTCTCGGTAAAAGAATATATCATATATATGTCAGGTATGAGTTGGCAGTGTGTGGTGTGAAGAACTTGGCAAAACTACGGAAAACTGATACTGAATAAAACGGTGTTCAGATTTGGTATCAGCTCTCGGCGGAGATTGTTCGATCTGGACGGACAGACAGAAACAATCTCGATGGTGTTATTTCAGTTCGGTTCGGAGAGGTCCGCCAAGCGTCTCAAATACCACAGCTGAGTACCTCTAATTACATTCGGTTCGGAGATAAAATTTACCACGTGTACCATTTATGTATTCAGGATATTTCCTATATTCTTCCCTTTTACTCTCGGACTATAACAAATCTCTAAAAAGAAATATTTGAAACTAACGGATTTTATTTAATTCGCTAATGTATGAAATAGTTAAGAAAACTGAAATATACGGAAAACTAATTTCTACCAGTCCGGCAAAATGTCGGATATTACTTTAACCCAATAAATTAGAACAGAAACGGTTAAGTTAAAATGGCAGGAATTGAAACGGTTTTACTCTGTAAAAATTCGGTGAAACTAAAACAGAAATTTACGGACAGCGGATTTCTATCATCCCAACCAACTTGGCGGATATTACTTTCACTCAAAGGTCTGAGATAAAATAATAATTCTCTCAAAATATCATCTATATCCTTTTTCCCTTGGAAATTCTTTGGGACATAGTTATCTGGATTAAATCTTGAGAATCTAAGAGGGCCCCCAATTGAGTAAACCTGGATACATAGTAACTTATCTTAAGTCTATGATTTATGTCGGTATTACGGAAAACAATAATTACATTCTGATACATTAAATTTGAAATCGTTTTAATGTTTTATTTTTAATCACGCATTTCAATGAACTATTCTTATCGGTCAACGGAGAGAAAAAAACATCCAGCAAGAAACAGTGGCTTATCTCGGATCAAATAATTTTTAATGTACACTTCAGTGACATCGACAAATCGGACAATGAATATTTAACTCATGTCCAGTTATTTGCGGGTTTCAGCGTAATTAAAATTTTAATAAACCATTACTGGCTGCTATTTGACGGTATCAAAGGCTAGCAAATCACATACGTGACTATCTACCAGGTCGTTCAGCGTTAATTTTATAGATCGACACGCAGAGATTTACCAGCTTGTCAGGAAAAGTATTATTTATGAAGTGCATCAAAATGAAAATAAATTGTTAATTTACGTTGCCGGTATAGGGGGTACAGTAAACTCGCACGGAGTGCTCTCCAAGCGGACGGTCGGTATGGAATTTTAGAGCCCCTACGTGTTAATTTATTTAACTGTTAAGACGAAATTCATTTCATAATTTACAAAAATACAAAGAAATGATTTTAACTTACATTACTGTTATACGGCGGTGGACAGAGTATTAAACCACACGTGGTGATCTTCGGGCGGACGGTCGCTATCGGAATTGTAGATCCCCACGTGGTGATTCTATAGACTCTCAGGAATTAACTCTTTTCTCGGTGCGTGCTAGCTTTTCTGGTTACCCCAAAAGTAAAAATCCCCTCCAACTTGGTTTTGAATACTAAGTGGGGAATAATTTAACTGTCGCCAACGCCATCCGGAATAATTTCTCGTAAACAATTGATTTTAGGTACTTAGCTTCTCATCGCCGTGGAATCTTACATTTTTATCTACTGTAGAAAACTACATGTCGCGTAAATAAAAATGGAAAGAACAATTTCTAGTTTTTTCGGCCGTAAGATGGGACAAGTGGCGAAATTGCATTTTTGGCTACAAAAATTCACCTCGTCACAGTATATTGCATTTTGTGGGTTTTGAAAATAAGGCAGTGCAGTTAATTTGAAACTACTTACAACATAGGAGGAAAATTGTAAAATTGAATGACGATTTATCTCTTGAGAGTATCTTGGATCGGGAGGTACTACAGGGGTCAATATTGGGGCCCTTGCTATTTTCTGTTTATACAAGTCAACTGCACATAGTACTTAAATTTTGCAAGGTACACTGTTACGCTGATGATACACAATTGTATTATTCCTTTAATCCAGAATGCATTGACGACGCTAACAATAAAATCAATAATGATATTGCCGAATTAATGACGGCTTCTGCTAATCGTAATTTGTGTATAAACCCTAGTAAATCAAAAATAATGTAGCTTGGTAGTACAACTCTGCGAAATAGGTACCTTGAGGATTTAAAATTAAAAGTCAATGATATCTCTATAACTTGAGAAAATGAGGCAAAAAACTTGGGACTTACTATTGACTCGGATTTAAGATTTAAAAAGTGTATAAAGAACTGTATTAGGAAAGCTTTTAGTAATTTAAGGAACATCTATGGTAGTAGAGATGTTGAATAAATGTACCATAAAACTGCCTTGCAACAGCTTAGTGTTATCACATTTTAATTTTTGTGACGTAGTATATGGCCCTTGTTTGGATATTGCCACATCGAGTAGAATTCAAAGAATTCGAAACTGTTGTTTTCGTCAAATTTGCAATATTAACAGGAGAGAGTATATCTCTCACAAAATTAAAGAATTAAATTGGCTAAATATGGCAAATAGAAGGTTACTACACGCCTGTGTCTGCTTTTGGAAAATTGCCACTACCAAATCACCGCCTTATCTATATAATAAAATTCGTTTTCGTACAGATATTCATAATATTAATGTAAAAGAAAAAAAAAAGAAATTGCATAATAAAATACCTGCTAATACAGGGTGTAATCAGTTTCATGTCATTAAAAAAAAACTGGTAGTATGGACCAACCAGATAAACAAGAAACCTTTATGACTTCGAAAAAAACTGATCTAGGTTAACATATTTAATATTATGGTAGACAACTATTGAGAACCACTGCTTTTCTTGGTCGATGGACGTGTACTTCCCAATTATACAACTTTTAAATTGTCATAAAAAAGTGCTCGCCGGCACACGCGGTGTCAAAGGATCATCGACCTCCTTTGATGGACCGCCTCAACTGAACCGAGACAAGTATAAATAGGTAAATAATTCGTTCTCCCTTCGTGCACAATTGCAAGCAAATAATGGCCATAGAGGTTTAAACAGAGCATTTCTTTACATTTGTGTTTTTTAATTTGGAACAAAATATTGGATTGTTTATAATTTAGAAAATTTAAATGTGGTTTATTAACATTTGTAACATAAATGAGTGTCCTGGGTTAAAAGCTTACTACCTACCTAAATAATTCAAAATCTCTGCATCTGTATCAACACACAGTTCGGTACGTCGAATTAAGTACATACGCACTTCGTTCAACACTAAACACTAAACTATCAACTAACGTTGTTCATAAAGAAAAATAAAATAAAAACTTGGTACAAAAGCCAAAAAGGAATACAAAAGGAACAAACAAGTAAGTTGTGTCTGCACGTAACCAAGAATTTGACAACTTGAACGGTAAGTCAATAACATAAATCTTAACTACAAATACACAATGACGCGAAATTCAAAAATAACAAAAACAACGAACGACGGGTTGGACGTGTGTACATAACGAAACACCGACAGTAACTAAAATATTGCACAAGGGAGAGTTAGAGTATAGTTTTTTCAGATCAGATCTAGATCTAAACCTACCTCAATATTCCAGCAGTTCTCAAAAAATGTTATTGAAAATTTGCGAAATTTTTGTTTATTTTTTTCTCTCCAAAACTATGAGCTTTAGACCCCATGTTATATAAGGTTTTTTTGTTTGTCTTGTCGTTCCCTACCACCAGTTTTTTGTAATGATTTGAAACTAATTACACCCTGTATAAAGTGTATAACAAAAATTGAGAAATTTAAGTATGAAATGTGAAAAATTAAATTGTGCAATCAGTAAAGGAAAATTAAAAATTATTAAATGATGACGTGTAGGTACTATACCAAATTTTTAATTTTGTATGTAGGCATTTTTTTGTTGTTGGTTCTGTGTGATTTTTTATATCATTCTTAGGCAAAACGGGGGATTCGGTTAATTTGAACTCTTTTTAGGGGTGGTAGAACAGGATCGTATCCTGAACTTCGCTCTGATAAATAAATTGCAAATTTTATGTAATTGTGTTACAAAATAAAGTCAATTTATTATTATTATTATTATTATTATTATTATTATTATTATTATTTATCATCAAAATAATATATTCATTCATGACAAAAAAGTATATTTCTTCGTTAGGTAACTCAAAGGTTGTTTCATTTTAAAATAATAAAATTCTTCCCAATTACTTTTAATTAATTAACGTCGGTATCATTAACTAAATAATTTCAAAATAAACTTTATTCTCCGTGATTTCTTGTTTCGTATTACTCACGAAACATTCGGTTCAGTTTCTCAATCTGGTTCAGTAATCATTGTGTTTAAACCTCGATAAGTCCAACTTCACGCCTCTGCAAGTCTTGTCGGTGGAAACCAAATTAAAACTACTTTATGGATTCCATTAGGTTGGACATATGTGACGCAATCGACTTGTTATCGTGCCCGTGAAAGAAGCGGCTTGTGATTGTGAATGTCCAGTAACTTGTTATATGGACGTGACGATTGTATATTCAATTGCCTCAAAAGGATTTCTTTTGTTTTCCTTTATCTCTGATACTAGAGCAGAATTCCTCAGAAACTCAATATAAATCACGAATTATATTAATTTACGAATTTATAATACGGAAATTAGCTATGAAATAAATGGTTGACTTGAAAATGAATTTTATTTTGCCAAAAAATTAGGCAAAGGTTTCGGATAGGGAAATATTTATTATTTTTAGCCATAACTTTTGTTTCTTAGTACGTAGATTTAAAAACACTATAAGAGTACCTAAGTAGATCCATAACAAGACTATTACTATGAATTTTCACTCAATAATTTCAGTGGTTTGTAAAAAGTTAGATTTAAATTTAAAAATTATGTCAATCTTCCTATTTTGTAGTTTTAAATCTAGCTATTTTGCAAACCACGGAAATTATTTAGTGAAAATTACTCTACTTAGGTACTTATAGTTTTTTTAAATATACGCACTAAGAAAAAAAAGTTATGGGCAAAAATAATAAATATTTCTCTATCGAATGTCTCTTTTTAGGGAATGGCCACCTTAAGTAATTACACTTTTAAAATATTTTACCAACATTTCTTAATAAAACATTTTCTTTATAGGATCTAGCAAACAGTGGAAAGAAAAGCTATCTATGAGAACTAAAGGAAAAACTATATATAAAAATATTAATGAAATCTTTGCATTCTTTCGATAACCTGACTTCTGGTTATGCTAACAAGTAAAAATTCTTATTTGCTGTTCTCATTTTAACACTAGCATCCAACCTAGTCCCCTACGGCTAAGCAGGCTAAACTAGTATAATTATTTTATACCATTCATGGATAATCTTAGTTTTGCATGGAACATCGTTATGAGTGGCTTTAGGCTTTTCTGATGAGTCCACAATAAGGACGAAAAACGTTTCAAAGGCTAAGCATTTCCAAGAAACTGAATGAGATTTTATGAAAATGTAATTCATTAGAATGAAAAAATTTTTAAAGACAAGGTACGTAAATTATTAGGGCTTATGCCTTGAATTCTTTGATACTTGCAGTGGGCACCTTTTTTTTTCTCATTAATTGACGAACACTACTGTTAGATAAATTATATTCAGATGCTACTTTTTCAGGATAATGTGAGTTTGAGCTAAAATGTTAATGTCGCTTATAGGTTCTTTTGTTACAGGGTGACCTCTTTTTCTATTGAAATAACCACATGTGACTAAAGATGGAGATATTTTATTGTCCGAAGGATTTTTTTCGGGATTAAATTTTACTTAGAGTCGCGTCATTTTAGCATGAAAAACCTGAAAATTTCCAAAATTGAAAGCACAGTGTCAACCGACTTAATTTTTGTTGAAAAGAGTTCAGAAAGACATCTAGAAAAAACAGTACCTTTTATTTTTTGGCGGAAATGTTTGGTTTCATTTTTTTGCCAATAATTCTTCCAATTTTAATGGCCAATTAAATTAAATTAATTGAAAAATTTGTTATCATACACAATATGCCATCAAATTAGACGAAAATGGTTACTACAAGGTTCTTGGAGTCGCTGGTCACGAATCTGATGTTCAATTTGGCACATTCAAAATGGCGCACCGGAAATCGAGTAATTTTCCATAAAAAATGAGAATGGATATCTTGGCCTTGAAAATCTGTATTCGGGGGTTTTCAAAGTCGCTGATTACGAATCCGAAGTCTACTTTGGTAAATTCAGAGTGGTGGACCGGAAGCAGAGTCAATTTCTTAGGAGAAACTCGTAATTATTTGGTTTTTGGGCTGAAAATGGAAACTCGGCGGTTTTCGTGGTCACTGACTACGAATCCGATGTGCAATTAGAGACAGATAAAAATTGAGGACTGGAAGGAGAGCCAGATTCTCAGGAAAACCTCGTATTTTCTTCTTTTTTGAACTGAAACCATGAAAAATACGCGTTCTCCTGAAAAATACACTACTTCCGGTCCGCCATTTAAATTTCTCTTAATTGGATATCAGATTCGTTATCAGATAGAATGAAAACTCCTGAGACCCCACTTTCAGCCCAAAAAGAAAAGAACACGAGTTTTTTCGGAAAAATTGACTGTTCCTTTTTAATTTCGTAAGTTGAACCTCTGATTCGTGATCAGCGCCCTCAAAAACCCCCGAGTACTCATTTTCAGACCAAAAACGAAAAGAATACGAGCTTTTCCTCAGAAACTGACTCTACTTTCTGTCCGCCATTTTGAATTTATCAGGCCTCGAATTCGTAATCGTCGATCGCGAAAACCTCCAAGTACAGATTTCCAAGACCGAGATGTCCATTCCCATTTTTTCTGGAGAATGGCCCCATTTCCGGTTCGCCATTTTGGATTTCCCAAATTGGACTTGAACAGATTCGTGATCAGCGTCCCCAAAAACCCCCGAGTGACCATTTTCGTCTAATTTCATGGCATATTGTGCATGATAACAAATTTTTAATTTAATTTAATTAAATTGGCCATTAAAATTGGCAGTCAATTGGCCCTGTACTTTCAATTTTAGGATTAAATTGTCAAAATGACGCAACTTTTATCTCTATTTGGCTTGTCGTGAATATTTATAGCATTTAATGCAGAACATGAATATATCTTTTCTTTTTTCTAGTGTATACCTCACCATAATTAAACTGAAATCGATTGTATATATTCAATAATAATTCATATATTATTATTTTAATTCTCTGATAAAGAATATCATTTGAAAAATGTTATATCTAACATCAACATTACATAATTTAAATCCTGTCCATAAATGTTTTAAACACATTCTGTTCCATAAATTAAAACTATAAAGATGAACAGTATATAACCTAATATTTTAAAATCATTACCAATTTAGAATACTTGCTGAAGTGAAAATTTAATAAAAGAGAGTTTATTGGCACTTAAATTTCCAAATCGTTCCCTTAAGATGTAATACCAACAGTATTTATTTTATAAGGTTAAATATTTTAATTTCAACCCATATGGTAAGGTATTCTCGATAAAAATCGGCCAGATATTTTTGGTAAATGCACCGACATATCCTGACAACAAATTTGTTTGCGATTTCAACAAGAATGCTTACAAAGCTGCCGATCTAACTCGTCGGGTGCATGCCTCAATCCATTAAAGTGCTTATCAACTCGATTAATATTTGTTTCGGCGACCACTAGTTAAATACTTGAAGACGGTGTTATTAATTTTAGTTAAAATTCCAGTCTTATTGATGGTAACCTCCGGTGAAAAGTATGAGCTTAAATTCCTTAAATACGCTTACTGCATCGGTTGGTTTATGTATTACTATAAGATAATTGCATTATACCTTCAATCTTGGAATACTTCTGATGTAGAATACCTCCTGCATGGATTCAAGGGAACGATAAATTTATTAGTTCAAGGAAATGTTATACAAAAATCATTTACCATGCAATTTGCTCCTGAGAGAAAGAAAGACACACGCAAAGATGCGAATGTTACAAAAATGTTAGAAAAATTCTTATTTAGGAAACCTCCCTAGTAATTTTACCAAAAAAATCATAAGCTTGTGATGCGAGTGGTTTTTAAAAAACATATCATATTGATCTAGACCAGTTACATTCGGGCATTATTTTGAGTAATTAATAGCCCTGGGGTTTCATATGAGAAAAACGCACGAGTCCTAGCATGCGCTCTTTCATGGATCTTAATTACATCGATCGCGATCGCCCTGTGTAAATACCCAGCTAGCACACTGACGTCAATTTGCCGTCATTTATTTTTCATAATATACGTCATAAGTCCCAGTATAACGACGTTCAATGTACGTCTAAATGGCGGTCTAATGTCACATCCTAATGACGTCATATCCTGACGTAACAATCACGTTCAATATGACCTTAATTTGATGAATATGGCCTCAAATAAGAACCCTTTCCATAAGTCATTTTGACGTACGATCAAAGTTCAATGATGACGTCAATATAACGTTTAATATGATTATCATTTTACGTTTTTATTAGTTAGGAATGGTTTGAATATATATACATTATTATAAATAACACTGTAACAGAATTTTAAACACTTACCTTAAAATCATCCGGATGTGGGATTTGAACCGTCGGCCTATCGCTTGGTAGTCCAATTCCAATTTAACAATTTTGATTTTTTAAGTAAGTGTATAAAATCAGACAAAAATGAGCTATTTCTTTAGACATACAATGTACAATATAGAAATAATAATATAAATATAAAATAAAGACTATAAATAAAATCATGATGTCGGGCTGCCTAGTTTACCAGTGTAAAATCAAGCAGCCCGACATGCAGTTGGTATGGCAAGGAACTCTTCAGCAGTCTGTTACACATTTCATTCGTTCATCAGACACTTGTTGCAATCTATGCCTATTTTTGGTACGGAACGCTTTCCCGGAGGAAATCAAAATACTTCATTACACTCGAGATTTTATGTGGGTTGATTCCTCCAGCACGCTTCCCCTGAGCTATTGTCCTTCATGTAAATTTTACTTTAGAGTGTATTTATTACTTGCAGTTGTGTACCCGGTTTAAACATAATATTCCCTTTCAACCTTAACCGTGTACAATTTGTGCATTAATAAAATCAAGTGCAATGGAAAATTTCTATAAAGTACTTACGTTGTGCGAATAATGAATGTTGTTCAGTTAAGCAATGGATACTATGTTCATATGGGTGTTAAAAATTATTTAAAAATATTCTTTATTCATGAAAGAGAGTTGAATGTTTTAAAATTAAAAGAAAAAAGTTAGTTTTCATTTAATGTAGATGGCAGCACTACTATTTTGAATTGTGGTAAAAGATAAGAGTTAATTTTCTAATGTTTGCTATAGTGGTGGTAGAGTGCCATTTAAATAATCGTTTTTGGTTTAATTCGCTCTGCGCATTGAAATACATATATACATATATAATAAGTATGTTAAGGTTGAGGGTCAACGGCCAACTACCGGTTGTTAGATCTATTTCCAATAAGGTGGCGATAAAGATGTTATACTGCAGTTGTGATATAAAATAGTAGAATAAAAATTGCATGGCATATGTGCGGTAAAGAATTCACATGTAGCTGTGGTACCTACATACGCGATAAAGTAGGAACATAGGAGTTATTGTGATTCAATACTAATCAATAGAGCGAATATATAAAAGCAACTATTCTAAAAGATGAAAATATAAAAAAAGGTATTTGACCGTTTATATGTATTTACACAATACCCAAAACATAAACGTGACTCAAAAAATGACGTCATAAGAACATTCTGTCTACGACGTCTCTGCGACATTCTAATATGTGTTGTAATTTTGACGTCATTTTTAAATCCAGTGTATGATGTCAGTAAATGACTCAAAAATGACGTCATAACAACGTTCTGTCTACGACGTCTCTGCGACGTTCTAAAATGTGACGTAACTTTGAAGTCACTTTTAAATCCAGTCTATGGCGTCAGAAAATGACTAAAAAATGACGTCATAACAATGTTCTGTCAACGACGTCTTTGCGATGTACTGAAATATGACGTAATTTTGACGTAATTTATTTGGCAAACGACGTCGGAGACCGATACTGACGTCTGATGACGACAAATTGACGTCAGTGTGCTGGCTGGGTAAAGAGGGAAGTTCTGTGTAAATACCTTTATCGATTTTTTTCTATTGGACTCCATTCTGTGCATTCCTTTAACTAAAAGGTATCAGGTTTTCTTACCGGTTTTCATAGCGGTTCTCACCGAAAAAAGTTGCTCTCGACGTTGGACAACATATGTGGTTTCTTCATGATGGTGCTCTAGTACACTTTAGGATCAAGTGTGAGAACATTTGGATAATGTGTTTCGCGGAAGGTGTTTAGGCCGAGATGGTCCAATTGTCTGGCCCCCTCGTTCGCCCGACCTCAATCACCTTGATTTATTTCTATTTTGGAGACAACAGCCATATTTATGCGGTGCATATATGGGGGCAATGGAATTGGAGAGTTGAGAAGTGCATTGAAAATTGCGAAAATAACTTTGCACAGTTGATGTTAATTTTCCATTTTTTTATTGTTTAAAGTTTACTAGATTGTCTCTGCAAATAAAACAAATACTAAACTTTTTTCCATTATTAGCATCATGAGACGAGGTAGGTAAATAATAGTATTTTATGCACCAACTGCGTTGTATAGATTATAACAACGCCCGGAAGGTACCATGATGCAGCCCGAGGGCCCAAGGCCCGAGGGATGTATATTACCCGATGGGCGTTATAATCTAATAACGCTCGTGGTGCATACAATATTTTATTCTTCACGAAAAATATATTTTTCTAATGAAAAATTGACTTCATTCTTCAAATACATTTAGTAGTCTAAGACATTTGCTGGTAATTGACGCTTATTAACTGTATCTGACAGTTGTTGATATTTTGTTGTTGTTATAGGAAAAAGGAAAAGTAATATGGAAATACCACAAAATATCCAAAACAATGCATGAGAAGCCACAGAAAATGTAATGCCGGTCAAATCCAAACCATTATACGATAAGGAATATGAAACATTTACTCTTTCTTTGCTTCTCAAATAACAGGGCGTTATGGCTATAACGCCCGCTCATTATGCCCGTGGTCTTTATGAGCGTCTTTATGGTAACCGTATCCAAGGTATAATAAACAAATAATATGCAGGTGAAAAATAAATTCATTTTAGGCCTTTGTTCTCATTTTTAACTGAATCTTCATACCGTAAGGGGTAATGTAGATACTAGTTTAATCTGAATAATCGTAGGGGACTATGTTGGATGCTAGTGTTATAATGAGAATGTCAAATAAGAAATTGGACAAATTTATTTTAGGGTTCTAATTTGCTAGCGTAACCAGAAGTCAGGTTATCGCAAGAATGCAAAGATTTCATCAATATTTTTACATACAGTTTTTCTTTTAGTTATCATCGATACTTCTTTTTCCCGCTGTTTGCAAAATCCTATAAAGAATATATTGACCAGAAGTCAGGTTATCGCAAGAATGCAAAGATTTCATCAATATTTTTACATACAGTTTTTCTTTTAGTTATCATCGATACTTCTTTTTCCCGCTGTTTGCAAAATCCTATAAAGAATATATTTCATCGTGTCCTAAGTTTATGCATATAGTTTAAGGATCACCCTGTATATACATATTTAATAATAGTTTAATACATATTTCCCTTACACTGAGAACGACAAAATTTGAACACAAAATTCTACTAGGATGCTCTACCCTACTAGAATTTTGATTTTCTCAGGATGGATTTAATAATTGTTCCCTGGCAGACAAATGCTTTATCTAGATTAGTTTTATAAGTTTCTCCTTGGACAAAATACCAAATATAAACGACGGCTGTACCAGAGCTTTCTAATCAACATGCACATCCTAGCCTAATTTTTATACTGACTATATAATCCTGCTCAGCTTCATTACACGGAAATTAAATTTTAGATCTATAAGTATAGTGCTTCAGGATATTCTGAACGAGTTTGCCAATAAAGGCAACAATTCGCTAAAGTTAAATAAAGAAAGTATTATGTTGAAAGATTTGTCAATGTCTCAACAAGTAGGAGCTCGGGAATTTAACGGCCGCTTAGTAGATACACACGTTATACAGTTGAATTCTTATAATTTGTTATCTCAATGGTGGTCTTTTGAGTCACCACCGCCTAAAATAAAAATGATGCATTCTTTGAAATTTTAATAATTACTTCTAATTAAGCGTATTGGAAGAATTCGTATGCACCAATTCTAAATACATTGTATTTATATTAAATTGAATATACGGGGC
Organism: Stenurella melanura; assembly: GCA_963583905.1. Taxonomy (NCBI): domain Eukaryota; kingdom Metazoa; phylum Arthropoda; class Insecta; order Coleoptera; family Cerambycidae; genus Stenurella; species Stenurella melanura. The sequence continues at coordinate 88,177,177 of OY757314.1, forward strand.
TTCTTAATGACAAGTTTCAGGCATTAATATCTCCGAATTTTGAGCACTAATAATCAACTAGAGGTGGCTGTGGATTTTTCATATAATTGTGGGAGACTCAGATCTGCTCCTGATGGAGAAATTGAGGGGGATTCGAGAGTACTTCTATCCAGAAAACCTCGGCGAACTGTAAACTTTAAATTACTTCAAGTAATTTGTTCTGGCTCTACTGTAATTGGGTACCCACTTGACGATAGGAAAAGGAAAAAACTATAACATAATGGAAACAGAAGTTGTGGAAATCATTGGAAACTCACCATTAGAGTATTTATTTAAAGAAAATTTGAATGAGACATAAACATATTTGAACAATACAAATTCCCAGAACCAGAAGTTATACCAGTACTGCTGCAATAAGAAATGGAGTACGACTTGGTAAACTTGATATAAATAATACTCAGAGTAAAGGCTCTAAGCCACATACCAAAGGTTTGGAAATCGGATAGGATAGCATTTATACTCAAAGTTGTTAGAGATTTCCACTTCCAGTCCAAATCTCTTGATGCTTTAATTAATCCTTGATGCCTTTTATACAATTATGTCCTTTATTTAAATCATGGAGGGAAAACTGCTGGATAAAATGCATATTAGGTAGAAACACCACTTCACAACCTAATCAGAAGGATCGAGGAGACTTAGATAGAAAAAAAGCAACCTCATCTTCTATCTGAGGAAGCCTCAACTAATTATGTTATGTTATGAAGGTTGCCAAAAGAGCATAAAATCAAATTAATAATAATAACGATTTGGAACGGGCTCCAACAGGGCTGCACTTCTTGGAGTAAGGCCAGGGAATTAGTGAAATTTCCCCCTCAAAGAGGAGTGCAAAATTCCATAATGACTCTATTAACCCATTTGATCACATTACATGGCATAGGAAGTCGAAATTTTCTGCAAATCGCAGAACACAAAGAAAATAAATAAAATAAATAGTACACAATTGAATTTTATTACCATAGTTTCAATGTATAAAAGTGTGTTACAAATAAAAATATGTACTGTACAACTAAGAATGAAACATATACTGTGAAATGGTTAGAAAATGTGTTGAAATACAGAACCGTAATCCACATCAATGGTGAAACTTTAGGAGTTCAAGTGGCGAAGAAATATCTGCAGAGGGCAACTCACTATCCTCTTTTGTAGCTTTGTAGTAGATGAGTTTCTCGGGACCCTCAGTAGGAAAATATTTAATATACATGGACTTGTTGACAATACACTCACAGCAGTACATTCAATTATACGTTTAGGAAATTCATCAAATTACTCAGAGTCCTGGAGGTCTCGAATGATACACAGACGGATCTAGGAGGGAGCTGATGCTGGCATGGAGCTGGTACATAGTACATAGAGCTGGTACATAGATCCAAACCAAGAGTTCGGATATCGGTGCTACTTGGAAAGTGTCCCAGTGTATTCCAAGCAGAAATATACGCCATATTGATATGTGCAAGCGAGAATCTCAGAAGAAATATCGTCAACAAACATATTTATATATGCAGCGACAGCCAGGAATATTTTGATAAAACTGTGTGAACACAACTCTGTCAAACTTATATGGGTGCCCGGGCAGAGAGGTGTGGAGGGCAACGAAGAAGCAGACCTGTTGGCGGGAGAAGGAGCAACAACCCCTTTGCCAAGCCCTGAGCCAGCCTTCGGTCTGCCAAGAAGTCGGGCTCAATCAGAGTTACGAGACTGGGCCTTCGTAAGTTTCAACAACTATTGGACTCAAGCCCCTGGAATGAGATCGAGGCTCTATATAAAGGGCTCGATAGAGAAAAATGAGATGAATAGTAGGCTTGAAACAGAACACTGTCCTCTGAATAAATATCTCCATTCAATGGGGTTGAAAAACAACCCTATTTGTCGGAAATGTGGAGTGGAGGATGAAACCACCACTCATATTCTCTGCAGTTGTGCTCTCTAGGTGATTTAAGGTATAGGCACCTCGAAAGGCAATTTCTCCAGCCGTAGAAACTACGGGCTCAACCATGGAACAGACTGCTTTGTAGAGTGCACTGATCTCTTTTAGGGAGTTCCACATGTCGCGAATGCACAATGGGCCGACAGACCTGAGTGCCGCGGATTCTATAGGTCTGCTCCCGTTTGTAATAATAAAAAATGCAATAAATAAAATAAATAATGAAAGAGCATTTATATTAATTTAATTTATAATAATTGATTAGTTAATTTTAATGTTGTTTATCGAGGAGAAACTTTTTTAGTTTTGTTTTGAATTGGTTAATATTTTTTACTCTTATTACCTATGCAGCTGTGGAATGAAATTATATATTTTGGATATCTGATAGGTGAAGGTTGTCTTACAAAATTCTGTTCTAAATTTCGGCGGAGTTAATACAGTTTTAAATCTAATATTAATATGGACATCAGAACGAAATTTTATTTTTCTGTGTAAATAGGATGGCTTTCTGTTAATAATAATTTTATGACAAAGTGTGGCAGCATTCTACGATTTTCCATACTGAATCAGACAGCATTTTTTAACTTATGGGACATTTTTTGTCGTCTTCTTTTGCGTTTATACTGACTTGTTCTTATGCCACACACAGTATCCTCATAATTAAATTTTGACAATATCAAGATTTCGCAAAGCATTACTTTTATTTCCGGTGTCAAATAATGTCTGTTGCCGTAAATTAATTTTAAAGAAAAGTATGAACGTTTAATCGATTATTATTATTATTATTACAAACAAGGCAGGCAGCCTAGGGCTGTTTATGTTTGAAGCAAGATCATTTTTCTAAAGCAACGCCGAGCACAAATTATATAGGTAAAAACAGCAAAAGTCTACTAGGTGCTTTCTGCAATAAAAACGACCAAAAAGATTCCACAAACTTGTTCATGTGAGAGAACACTTCAATGCTGACTCAGCCAGCATTTACATTGACCAGAATAGCCAATTTTAAATTTTGAATGTAAAATTCCCTGGAATCAAAATACATGTTGCTCGAATGTGATGCGGCGGCATTTAACATTTCTTAGGTTCAATGCCGTTAGCACGATTGCAAATGCTGGAAAGCATCGTAGAACTTATATATGCTTCTTGAAGCAATCAAAGGTATATCCTGACGAATAATAATATCACAAATAAGGAATATGAGCTTACCAAAGCGAACCGAAATTATAAGTACAATTAACAGCCAGTTCAATATTTTTCCAAAAATTCATATAATACAGCATATTTAACGGGAAACTTGAACTCTTCGTGCAAGTTGATTATTACATTACTCTCGTTGTTGTATGAGATTACGAATCCTCGAGACCTACGTCCTCGAGAGGTGACTTACTTACCATGGGTGGTGCTCTCTGATCTACGTCGTTTTGTATACAATTAGCTAGATAGGCTTGAATATTTTATTTTTATGCTTACTGCATGTTTACAATCAAATATATTTTGAACTCGACTCTGTTCTCATCCACTTAGTTTAAGATTGAGGGACCTAAGTGCGATTCTGTGGCGCGAATTGGAAAACTTTGCTCACGGGTCGATTATAGTAATAATAATAATAAAATTGGAATACCTAAAGAAATACACAGCTTAATACAGAAATCTGTTGTTCTTAATACATGTCATATAGCCAGACAACATTTGTCAATGATATTTTCTTGCACCAAGCCGAAGATATCATTCAAAAACAGTATTAGGGAGAGATGGAAGATAATAATAATAATAATAATATCTTTATTTACCATACAAATAGAACATACACGATAAATGGGTACCATCTCACCTAGATGGTGGTCTTCCAATGGCCCTGACAAAAGGAGGAAGGAATTTACAACTTAAACTAAGTACAATGAGAACAGTTCCTTGTACTGTCACCTGTTTAGGTGCGGGCACTCGATCGACGAAGTTAAGCTACGTCGGTCGGGTCCAGCGCATGGATGGGTGAGTTCTCATTCAGGTACGTCAGTCTATGTCATGAGCTGAATAGCCTTGGCTGGACTGAGACGACTTGGCGAGACAATAAAAACAAGGACTGATAAATTTACCATGGAGCTCCTTATCAACAGACTCGAAGTCTTGTGAGGACCATGTCTGGATAAGGAGCCCTAAGGTATAAAATGGAGTACTACAATAGACCTATACTGGTCGCAGTAGGCAAGGCCAATCGCCAACTCCTCCATCTAAAATCTAAAAAAAAAAAAAGTACAATGAGAGTAAGAAAGAGAACAAATGAACAGATGTATGAAAGTATGAAAGTATGAAAGCATGAAAGTATGAAAGTGTGCTACGATGTCATGCCACCGGGGCAGGGGAGGGGGATCAATCAGAATAATTTAAGGTTTTTAAGATGGTGCGTGCAGGGAAGGGTACCGATGATTTTTTAGGTGGCAACATTTTGAGTGGCAAGCAGCATACTTTTTATTTTATTATTAAACGTGTTTGCAGATAATTTTTTAATGTTTGGATCCAGCCTGTTCCATTGCATTATATGTGAATGACTTTTGGTAAGCGGAGGATTTGTGTTTCGGTATTTTCAAATCCGTGCCTTGTACTTTGTTCATGGTTCCGGACTAAGAACTAGTTTCGTAGGTAGTGGGGCTCACCAGTCCTCATCACTTTATAAGTGAGTCCATACATGTGTAATATACGTCTGTTTTTTATATTTAGGATAGAATTATGATTTAAGTGGGAGTAATGTGATTTCTAAATAGAATATTATACGCAAAGTGCATGCAAGCACTTTGAACTGTTTGTATCAGACGACATGTAGCGGCACTAATAAAGTTATTATATACTATATCACCATAATCAAGGATTGAAAGTACGAGATTGTTGCATAAGCGATATTTGGCAATAGGTGACATGCAAGTTTTATATGGGTATAAACCTTTTAAGCGACTAAATGCCAATTTTACCTTATTGAAAATATGCGATTGACAAGTAAGCGCATCATCCATGATTACACCTATATTCTTTGCTTCACTTACCAATCTTAACAACAAAATCAGACAGTTTATCCCAGGAATATTTTAAACCTGCTATCAATAAAATAGATTTAGATGTATTAAGTTATGATCCAAAGAAAATTTTTGAATTTTTTGTAGATCTGTCGTAATATTTTCTTGTGCAATTACTTGATTACTTGGGCAAACACCGAGAGTTAACTGGGAATCATCAGCATACTGCATGGCACTAGAATATTGAATTTCAACATTCATGCCTGTGACGTATATTAAAAACAGCAGGGGTCCCAAAATGGGCCCTTGGGGCACCCCTTGATATAGTGCTGTATATGTGGATTTGGTAATTTTATTGTCTATTGCTACAGAGACACATTGTTCCCTATCAGTTAAGTAAGATTTAAAGAAAGTAATGCAATCATTAGAAAACCCGTAATAATGCAACTTAGAGAGTAAAATAAGTGGATTCAATGTATCCAAGGCTTTACTAAAATCGAGTAGAAGTAAACATGTTGCTTTATTGTTATCTGTGTTTTGACAGATATCATCAGTTACTTTTATTATTGCAGTGGAAGTGCTATGAAACCCAATTGCGTTGAGGAAGGCAGATAATTTTCATTGAAGTAAGGGAAAATTTGATTGTGAACGTGTCTTTCTAAAATTTCAGAAACTGAAGATAAGATACTAATAGGTCTTAAGATCTTTTAATTCTGTAGGATTAGCTATTTTTGCGAGGGGTTTAACAATTGCCTCTTTCAGTTAGGAAATACGCCATCAAGAATGCAGCTATTTAAAATATAAGATGGTCTATACGAAATGGCAAACAGAGTTTAAGATCTTTAATAGAGGTCCCATCAGCACCAACACTGCAAGTTCTAATATTATTAATTATGTTGTAAGCATCATTCCTTGTTAATAATCTGATATTAAATTTATTTTATTATTATGATGTAAATTGGATAATATTTTGATCCCATAACATTTATATTAGTATCCCGACTACTCACAGAGGCTAACAATGGTTTTCGACTCTAAGAAGTATCCTTGAAGTGGTAATTTATAAGACCACGATCTGATCAGAAACCGCACCACTAATCTGCAAGATGTGAAGGAAGGCAGATAGTTAAAATCATGCTAAGTAAGCTTTTCCAGACTCGTCTTTAGGGGGGGGGGAGATGGTTAAGAGTTGTAAGAATCCACCTGAGAGTTGAGGTAGCCATAGACCGTCACGAAGGCACTCTGGTGCCGTAAATTATAAATTTGTGTTGAGTCCTTCAGACGTGTGGTGGTGAGTTTATCCACATCATCACCTGTAGCGGTTAGTCAGTCACGCAGGAATCGGCGGAAGAATATAGAAACAGGTAACAGACGTCAAAGGAAAGAAATATCTCAGCTGTTATGTTTGATATCGAGAAGATGGTTCAAACAACAAAACTAAATGGTGCAGGGGGGGGGGGTCACCTGACAATAGTGTTATTCTTACAATACCTTTTATTACCATAACAGAAGAAGAAAAAATAAGCTTTTCACGAGAACAAGTTTGCATGTGCAGGAACTTCTCATATCTCGGGTTCATTAGATTTCACAAAAATATACTTTTATTTTAAATTGATTTAAACTTTGAAGGACATATTTGATTTATTTCTAGCATTATTTTTTTTCGCAATTTCTTTGTATTTTAACAGTGATAATTCTATTTTGAAAATGAATGAATTTAAAAAATGGAAGGGATTTAATTTGAATATTAACGCAATACCTAGTTTACCGTTTTAAAAATATATAATAGATACCACACCTCAAGAAATAGTAATTAACACAATTTCAACGAAACAAATGCAACTAGAATCTGTGAAGTTGCAAGTAATAAATTAATTTTAATAAAAAAGATAAGTAAAATAAAAAATGTTACAATTTATCAATTTTTTTAGTAGACTTTCCCTTTTCATGACTTAATAATTCATAATTGTTATTACCCGATGCATTGTAATTAATACTTGCCATTTAATGGCTAGTAATAAAAGTTCCTAGCTCATTAAAAAAATATAAAAATCTACTAAAATACGTCGTCTACAGGTGCATACATCGCTCATATTACTCTCATTTTCAATAAAGTAAATAAGTAATAATTTAAATATAGAATATTAAATTATTTTAGTGGGTTATAAAAGTTGTAATACACAATATTTAACGGCCTAAATGGCCTACTTACATAAAAATTTTATATGCGGCTCCAGATGTACTGCGAGTCGTTATGCACTTTGCAAGAAAGAGTTTTAAATAACTATTATAATAAATATAGTGTTATGGAAATTTAATTACAAACATTACAAAATATTTACATTTTCATTTTCAAGATAATCTTCACTTTTTTACCGACCATAATAAATGTATTCGGAGGTTGATGGCTTCGATAACTTATTTAGTTACACTGTTATACTTACATTATAAAATTTGCATTATTTGTAAACACAATATACACAGAAGAACTGTCGTACATTGTACCTAAGTATACAGGGTGTCCATTAAAGAATGGGCCACAGATGAACAGTGGATTCCTGACATTAAAATTTTACGATTTAACCAAATTTAACTTAGTCAAAAAGTTGATATTAACAGAGGTATAGGGTGTTAAAGTCAATATTGTATTATAATTTTCCTACAAAACTTTTGAAATTTTACAAATATTGGTACGAAAATTTGTGGATATAGGTTTTTTGATATGAGAAACTCAAATATTCTTCTATTCTTGGTGTAAATCCTAGAGGATTCCACATAAGCAATATTTAGGGTGTATATGTACTCCTAACTTTTAACCCGTAATGTTATAGCCCTTTTTTTATTAAAAAATCTTGAACCTACATCACTTTGAGGGAGAAAAAGTATACTTGTCATTAGCCTCAGAAATGGACCCTTTTCGATATATTCGCATTGTAACAGTCAGCCGCATAATTCATTATAAGAAATGTTAACGTAGTAGGCGCCGATGTCAACAATACTTTTGACAATTAAACACCGCTAAATTTGACAATTACTGTGCCGAGGCATATTTTCTTTTGAAATAGCGAAATTATTTGATATGGTGGCTATTTATGCTCAAGAAAATTAAAATGGACGTGCTGCAGTAAGAAAATATGCGAATACTTATCCAAATCAAGACTTTTTCCAAGATTAAAAGAAACGAATTCTTGTCGTCCTAGACGTTCAGGAAGCAGTATTAAATCTTATTGAAGACGATCCTGAAAGAAGTATTCGCCGAATCTCTGCAAATACTGGACTAACCCACGGCACAGTATCAAACATTCTACATGAGCAACAATTACATCCATACTATTTCACACCAGTACAACATTTCTTGCCAGGTGATTTTCCTTGTCACATACAACTTTGCGAATTTATGTTAAGAAGGCAAAGAAGAGATTCAACTTTTTTAAATAAGGTTCTTTTCATGGATAAGGAAACGTTTACTCGAATGGGAATCTTTAACACAAAAAACTGTCATTTGTGGGCTGAAGAGAATCTAAGGGTCACAAGAGTGAGACATTTTGAATATGAATTTAAAATTAATATTTGGTGTGGAATAATTGGAGATTATCTTGTGGGTCCTTCGGAACTTCCACCGCTATTAAATGGAGAAAACTATCTAAAATTCCTTCAAAATGATTTAAAAAATATGTTGGCTGAAGTGCCCTTAGATATGCGAGAAAATATATGGTTTCTACTCGACGGAGCACCTGTTCATTATCATCTGATTGTAAGAAATCATTTAGATAATGTATCTTCTAGGCGTGGGATTGGACGCGGAAGTGAACATCCATAGTCACCACGGAGTCCAGACCTAACGGCAATGGATGTTTTCCTATGGGGTACCATGAAAAGCCTTGTATACTGTCAAACAAGTAACACAAGACAAGAACTCTGGCAGAAAACAATGGCAGCTGCAAACCATATTCGTGATTTGCTTCCATCCTTTTTTTGTATTAGGCAAAATTTTCTTAAAAGGTACCGAAAGTGTAAGATAAATGGAAGACAATTTGAAAATGAATTGTAGCAATCATTTGAATTATTATTTTGATGTTTAATTTGACATTTCCATTGATATCGGTTTTGCTTACTTCAGTGCCTAATTTGTAATAATAATAAAACCTCTCTTATTCTACATAACTGCATTTTAACTATAATTATTAATTATTTAACTGTCAGATTTAACCGTGTGCCTACTAGATTAAAATTAATATTTCTGATAGTGAATTATGCGGTTGACTGTTACAATGCGATTATCTTGAAAACGGTCAATTTCTGAGACTAATGAGAAGTATAATTTTACTCCGTCAAAACGATGGAGGTTTAGGATTTTTTAATAAAAAAGGCTACAACATTACGGGTGAAAAAGTTAGGAGTATATTATAATATTTGAAAAACTTCAAAAGTTATGTAGGAAAATTATAATATAATATTGACTTTAATACCCTGTATCTCTGTTAACATCAACTTTTGGACTAGGGTAAATTTGGTTAAATCGTAATATTTTAATGTCAGGAATCCATTGTTCTTTTATGGCCCATTCTTTAATGGACACCCTGTATATTACTATATGAAAAGGTCGGGGCAATACGGGGCCTAAGTCTTGGTGTTGGTGTTTTAGAGAAAAACGAATTTAAAGAGTTCAGTTAAATCCTGAAATCTCAGTATTACCGTCAGTTATGATTTCGGATAATAAGCTACTTCTTCAACCCAACTCTTTAAATTTGCAAATAAGAAACATGAAGTAAATTAATATTTCTGACAGAAAAATTAATTATTATGAGAAAAAAATGTAGCTTATGCCCTTTTGCATATAGCTTTAATTACATTCTCGCTTAGAGCAGAAAACAGACAAGTTGTATGAAGGCATAAAAAAAAAATAATTTAAATGGAACAACGAGAACAAATGTAGTAACTATTGGTGACAAGAGAATTTTAAGAAATTTAGCAAGTGCGTCTAAATATCCAAATCATCCTCAACTTCCATATCAGCATTCACATCATCACCATCAATGTTTTCTACCTGTTGTTCTTCTACCTCTCCTATGGTCTCTTCGGCAATCACAGTTCTGTCTCCAATTATTAAAATCTGCAATAAATAGCTAAGTACACAGTACTTTTCATTTAAAACACCATTCCTACATTAGTATAAAAAATTAAGCCACGGAGTTTGCGTCAAGAAGGTCACAAGCAACGTAATTATTTAGTATTTTTGATATCTCACTGCTTTCTGAGGAACTATTTCTAGGTTCGAATATCTTGTCCTTTACACTATCATCAGAGTCAAAATCCCCTTCACTTTCACTATTATTTTCACACAAATCTAATCTTTTTCATTTTAGATACACTCGCTTGCTCGTGGCCATATTGAATATTGTGTGGCTTATGACTTTCTTGCTATAAAAATGACCAAATTGTCAGTTGGTCAAGAAGGTAACTTCAGTCGCTCCATCTGTTGTCCAATTGCCTCAATATCAATGTGGTGGCTTATTACCATTTTGAAGAAAAGATGAGGGTAAAAGGTTTAATTTTTTCGAAAATGTGGATTAGGTTTTGCCCCGACCTCTTCATATATTATCGATACAGGAGATAGCGTGCAATTACTACACATTTTTGTAATAATTAGAGACTTCATCAGTCCTGCTCCTTAGGGTATGGCAGATAATGAAAGTGATAGAATTTTTCTTACTCCTGGAAAATTCTCTAAATAATTCGTGAAACTCTAAATATCTTTTACTGTATTAGCTGTACCAAATATGAATCCATTATTCCATTCCCTGTCAGAGTAATGACAAAAAGTAGTTTCTGCCAAAATTGACAAAACACCCTGTAACTTCGTAATGAAGGCCCAATGAGAAGTTTCTATGGGAGGTTCTGATTACCACTGTTAAGATATGTTCCTCTCATGATGCAAGACCCTGTAGATAAGCTGTTAAAATTTTAGCTTCATAAGTGCATCAAATCCTTAGATATTCAATGTTAAAGATTGGGTTTCAGTACAAAGCGCTTCGCCGACTCGTGACGTCATTCTGCATAAACGCTACGGCGAAAGAGTTGAATTTGCTACAGTAGTGAGTAGTCCATTATAATCCGTCAAACTTTAATATAATGACATGAATCAATCTGACGTTTGAAGAAAATAGGTGTTTGTTTTCAACAATATAATTTAACAATCAAACATCGTGTCCATACAAAAACACAATAACAGGTGTCACATCTCGACTGTCACCTGATCAGCATACGCAAAGTGACGTCACGCAATGCTCCGCCCCGTTTCGCGCCATCCAACTTTGGTAATTTATTTAAGGGCTTAAACGTTCGAATAAAAACCTAACAATTTGAACATTATCTTAAAAAGTGTTCTACTTTCGATTTCTAAAATAAAAAAAAATGAACGATCCTATTCCGCCATATTAATTTTAAATATTTTCTACATTTAAACACTTATAAAATAGGGTCTTCTAAGAGTTTAATTTTACTTCCACATCCACGTAGTGGATTGGAAGTATAGTAATCGCAAAAAAAATTTCAAAAATTTTTATTCGTGAAATAGGTTTAGAATGTCATGAAACGTCGAGATTTCAAATTTGAGCGAACAAAAAAATTTCTGTCTGTCGGTCTGTCTGTCTGTCTGTCTGTCTGTAACTTTTTTTTTTTGTCCGCACGTTTTCTCCGGAACGATTTAAGATATTGACTTGAAATTTTGTACACGTATATATTATAACGAGATCTGGAACTGGATTGTTTTTTGAGGATATCCGGTGAAGGGTTGGGGGTTAAATAGGGGTAAATATGGGAAAATAAGTAAAGCAAGCTTGTGAGAGTACAGAAACTTGAAATTCGGTGTATGTACTAGAAGTTAAGGCCTAAAATTTTTTTATAATATTTTTCAACCCTACACCACCCCTACCCCATGAATGGAGTTGATAAAATAAAGTTGAGATCTGGAATGAGATCATATTTTAAGATGATTCCGTTGAAGGGTTGGGGGTTAATTTGGGGTAAATAGGGCAATATAAGTAAAACAAGTTGGTAAGAGCACAGAAACTTGAAATTCGTTGTATGTACCAGAAGCCAAAGCGTCAGTTTTTTTTTATAATATTTTTCAATCCCCACCACCCCTACTCCAATATGAAAAGGGTTGATAAAATAAAATTGAGATATTCATTTGAAATTTGGTACACGTATGTATTATAACGACATCTGGAACTAGATTATATTTTGAGATGATTCCGTTGAAGGGTTGGGGGTTAAATAGGGGTAAATAGGGGAAATAAGTGAAGCACGCTGGTAAGACTACAGAAACTTGAAGTTCGGTGTATGTACTAGAAGCCAAGGTCTCAGATTATTTATAATATTTTTCAACCCCCACAACCCTTACTTCATTATTAAAAGGGTTGATAAAATAAAATTGGGATATTCATTTGAAATTTAGTACACGTATGAATTATAACGACATCTGGAACTAGGTTGTACTTTGAGATGATTCCGTTGAAGGGTTGTGGGTTATTTAGGGGTAAATAGGGGGAAATAAGTAAAACAAGCTGGTATGAGTACAGAAACATGAAATTCGGTGTATGTACTAGATGCCAAGGCCTCGGATTTTTTAATAATATATTTCAGCACCCCACCACCACTACTCCATTATTCAAGGGGTTGATAAAATAAAATTGAGATATTCACATGAAATTTAGTACGCATATGTATTATAACGACATCTGGAACTACATTATATTTTGAGATGATTCCGTTGAAGGGTTGGGGGTTAAATAGGGGTAAATAGGGGAAAATAAGTAAAGCACGCTGGTAAGACTACAGAAACTTGAAGTTCGGTGTATGTACTAGAAGCCAAGGTTTCAGATTATTTATAATATTTTTCAACCCCCACCACCCCTACTTCATTATTAAAAGGGTTGATAAAATAAAATTGAGATATTCATTTGAAATTTGGCACACGTATGAATTATAACGACATCTGGAACTAGATTATATTTTGAGATGATTCCATTGAAGGGTTGGGGGTTAAATAGGGGTATATAGGGGAAAATAAATAAAGCAAGCTGGTAAAAGTACAGAAATTTGGGATTTGGAGTATATACTAGTAGCGAAGGTCTCGTTTTTTCATTAGTATTTTCCATCTCCCCACCACACCCACTCACTCCCTTATTAAAAGAGTTTATAAAATTAAATTTAAATTTTCACTTTAAATTTGGTACATTTATGTATTATAGCTATATCTGAAACTAGATTATATTTTGACATGATTGTGTTGAAGGAGTGGGGGTAAGTAGAGGTAAATAGGGAAAAATAGGTAAAACAAGCTGGTAAAAGTACTGTAACTTGAAATTAGGTGTATGTCCTAGATGCCAAGGCCTCAGATTTTTTATACTATTTTTCAACACTTCCACTACCCTTACTACATTATTAAAGGGGTTGATAAAATAAAATTGAGATATTCACTTGTAATTTGGTAATACGTATGTATTATAACGACATCTGGAACTAGATTATATTTTGGGATGATTCCGTAGAAGGGTTGGGGTTAATAGGAGTAGGGGAAAATAAGTAAATCAAGCTGGTAAGAGTACAGAAATTTGGGATTCGGTGTATATATTAGAAACCAAGGCCTCAGATTTCTTTCTAATATTTTTCAAACTCCACCACCTCCCCTTCATTATTAATGGGATTGATAACATCAAATTGAGATATTCACTTGAAAGTTAGTACACGTATGTATTGCAGTGACATCCGATTGAGATGATTCCATTGATGGGGTGGGAGGTGGTAAATTGCGAATAGTGGAAAATAAGTAGGGTAAACCAGAAATTTAATTTTTAACGAATATGGTAGAAATCAACCCTCAAACTTTTCTATGACATCTGCCCCATATATTATTAAAATTCTATGACCAATAATTTCCACATACTAGAGTGCAAATACAGTCAACATATTTCCTTTAAAGTGACTTGGACGAAGAATCTGGATGTGGAAGTAGTGATTCCCTAGGCAGCGGTTTTTTTCTAAGATATCATTTAGATGTAAAATATATTATTTTAGACCACTTATCTGTGGTTTATTTATAAATTGGTTGTAAATTCATTCTCGTTTCTTGACAAAATAAATAAAATTCTTAAATAAAATGTTATTGGTATATATACATATTACGTAATACATCAGTGGACCCCAGTTTGTATCAAACAACCTCTGTACATGTGTCATTATACCCCGTCTATGGGGTACATTGAAATAAAATTTTGTTGATGAACAAAAAATTATTGTTGCTTTTGTATCACCATTGCCACGATATTGATTGATAATATAGAAACGAAAATCATTCCCCCACACATTAACAATATACAAATCTTAAAAAAATGAATATTGTTAATTATATTATCAAGGATTAAATAGAATGGTTTCAATGTACCCCAACTCCCCCTCTCGGTTGCAACAAGCATGTAGTGATGCGAGAAGCAATTTCATTTAATCTAAGATTAAACGAAAGTCAATTTATGATAAGCATAAAAAATTATATTACAGGAGATTCGGTACTGTTAAGAAATAATCGAACGAATAAATTGGAACCTATTTATAAAGGTCCATATTCTGTAATTGAAGATAAGCTTCCAAACATAATTATAAAAATAGGTGATAATTTACTGGTAGTAAGTACACAAAAATAGGGTTAAGTTATACAATAAGGAAGAAAGAGGAAAAATGCATGTCTTTGAGCTCAACATGAATTTTTTAAATTTTCTGCCAGGGACATGTAATGATCATCTATTATCCTCAAAGTTCAAAGAATTTGTTATGTTATTTTAAGTAAATGCATTTTAATTAGGTTAGGTGTATTGCTGTTGCTGCAATATATTCTAATTATGTGCAGGCCACAAATTATAACGTGTAATTACAGTAACTTTGCATAGATACATAAGGATGTTTAAAAAAAACACACTTTTGTGTTTTTGGCACCCCAAATGTTAAGATCTCGTTTTATCTCAATTACATTTTTTTAACCAATTGCAGTAACCTTCCCATTTATATGGATGGGGAGGTTGAAAACATACAAAAATAATATTGTGTAAAGAGAGCTTTCATAAAAAAGCACTAATAATGGAAAATATTTTTTTCAGCTATCATAGTATTTTCAGCTTCATTTGACTAGACTAAAAATAAAAGCGTGGGGAAAATATTTGCAAAAAAGTTCCTTTTATGTTATTACTTATATATAACATGTAAACTACATAAAATGAAGCAGTAAAGTAAAACACTTAATTGTAAAATTTTTAGTCTTTATTATTATAAGTAAAAACAATTCTTAGTGTATGTTTAAGTTTTCTTGCAACCAATACCATTAACAGTATTTCCAGATTTTGAAAACCCTTGAGCAACAGATACTCCCTTTCTCTCAAAACCACTTATTATAGAATTTAAAGTTTGACAAGTGAAAGAGTTTATAGATAATTTAATACTAGTAAGAGACCGCAAATCATTTAGTATATTCTCAACATTCAAGTTATTTAAATAATTTGACTTTAAACTCAACTCTTTTAAACTCCTAAGACCACTAAATCCGTTATTTGATATACCACTAATTTCATTATCACCTAGATCGAGAACTATTAACTTATTTAGACCATTAAAGGTATTAGCAGATACGGAACTAATTTTGTTATTGTTTAGTTTGAGGGTCAATAGAGATTTAACTTTGTTTATTTCTCCTGGAACAGTTTTTAAATTATTGAATCCTAAATTAAGCTCTTCCAAACTTGTCAAGTCGATAAATGCATTATTTTCTATATCACTTATTTTATTGAGACCCAAATCTAGCGTTTTTAAGTTTGTGCTTTTTCTAAATACTCCATATTTTATGCTTTGTAGTTGGTTATTATATAAACTAAGTTTCTGCAACTGGGTAAGTCCATCAAAAGAACCCTCTTCTAATTTCTTAATAACATTGTTGCTCAACTGTAATATAGTTACCTCTGGTAGAAGTTTAAACGATCCTGCTGGAATTTCTTCTAGGTAGCCTTTCTCGAATTCGAGAAGATGCTTATAGTCGGCTACTTTTAAAGGAGTATTCTTCTTTAATATCTCATTCCCACATGTTGTGATTCCCACCGTAGATCTGCACCACTGATGCGATATCTTAATGAAGTAAAATAGAAAAACCAAAAATACTGTCTTCATCGTTTGACCTAAAATAATATTAAAGGTAAATAAAATGTTAGAATAATGCGTATATCTTACCAGTGAATGCTGCAGCATACAGTCTTCTAATCACTTCATGCTATTTAGTATACAGCAATGTTATTAAAATATTAATGTTAAAAAAGTTATCGGTATGATAACCTTAAGTACGATATGCATGTGTGTACAAATATTATTAGTTTTGTTAATAAACGTCTAATAAAAATTAATAATTAGTTCCTTGAATATGAATGTTTTAGTCGGGGATCCAGCTTCTCAAAACACGCTCCCAAAAAGTTGAACCGACGCGCGACGACAACTCGAAGATATAGTTTTGGAGAAATATATACATTATCTGGAATATAATAATAATAATAATAATAATAATAATAATAATAATAATAATAATAATAATAATAATAATAATAATAATAATAATAATAATAATAATAATAATAATAATAATAATAATAATAATAATAATAATAATAATAATAATAATAATAATAATAATAATAATAATAATAATAATAATAATAATAATAATAATAATAATAATAATAATAATAATAATAATAATAATAATAATAATAATAATAATAATAATAATAATAATAATAATAATAATAATAATAATAATAATAATAATAATAATAATAATAATAATAATAATAATAATAATAATAATAATAATAATAATAATAATAATAATAATAATAATAATAATAATAATAATAATAATAATAATAATAATAATAATAATAATAATAATAATAATAATAATAATAATAATAATAATAATAATAATAATAATAATAATAATAATAATAATAATAATAATAATAATAATAATAATAATAATAATAATAATAATAATAATAATAATAATAATAATAATAATAATAATAATAATAATAATAATAATAATAATAATAATAATAATAATAATAATAATAATAATAATAATAATAATAATAATAATAATAATAATAATAATAATAATAATAATAATAATAATAATAATAATAATAATAATAATAATAATAATAATAATAATAATAATAATAATAATAATAATAATAATAATAATAATAATAATAATAATAATAATAATAATAATAATAATAATAATAATAATAATAATAATAATAATAATAATAATAATAATAATAATAATAATAATAATAATAATAATAATAATAATAATAATAATAATAATAATTGCAGCAATCCAGGATCAAGTTATCCCCACAAAAATATACAGACAAAGAATACTAAAAGAGAGTATGGAAGACAACAAATGCCGTATATGTGGAACAAAGGAAGAATACCTGGATCACATAATCTCGGGATGCTCGGTACTGGCTCCTAAAGCTTACCTGGAGAGACACAACAGAGTTGGAAATATTATCCACCAGGCACTGAGGGTCAAATACATGAACACACAGGAAACAGTCCCTTACTACCTGTACGAACCGCTGTCAATATGCGAAGATGAGACAACCCGCCTCTACTGGGGCAGAAAAATAATAACGGACCGCACCATCCCAAACAACATACCAGACATAGTACTCACCCTAAAGGAAGAGAAGAAAACTTTCATCATCGATATAGCTGTACCCCTTCCTGCAAATATCAACAAAACACAAACAGAAAAAATAAACAAGTACCTACCGTTAGCTGATGAAATCAAGCGGATGTGGAAGATGGAAACCGTGACGATAGTACCAATCGTGATAGGTGCCACTGGAGAGATACCGAAGAAGTTACACGATAGTATCAATATACTGAGGCTAGATAAGGGACTATACGTGCCTATGCAGAAATCTGTCCTGCTGGACACTTGTAGCATTGTCAGAAGGGTATTGGGAGATTAAGACCGGAAAAGGCTCAACAAACTGATGAGTCCCAAACAGAGCTTAATCCCTTGGTAAGAAATTACCCGGGATAAGTGAATAATACCAGCGTTGTGCTGAGTACTGAGGAATAATAATAATAATAATAATAATAATAATAATAATAATAATAATAATAATAATAATAAGAGAAGATTAAGATCCAACTAAAGAACAATATGGAGAAGCACAAAATCGAACTGTTGAAAAGTAAACCATTGCATGGACAGTTTTTGCGAGGAATGGAAAGACCATTCGTCGATAGGGATGCGTCTGTGCAATGGCTGCGTAGTTCCGGCCTCAAGGGAGAGACAGAAAGCCTAATCGTTGCAGCACAGGATCAGGCACTAAACACCAGATACCACCAAAAGAACATCCTAAAACTACCAGTAGACAGCAAATGTAGACTATGCAACAAGGGAGAAGAGCACATAAGCCATATTATAGCAGGCTGTACCACACTTGCGCCATCGGAATATACTCACAGACACAATAAAGTAGCCAGCTATGTTCACTGGATTATGTGCAAGCATCTAGGTGCATCAGTGCCAGCAAAATACTATGAACATCAGCCAGAAAAAGTCGTAAACATCGACGATATATCTATAATGTGGGATGTACCAATAATCACAGACAGAACCATCTTAGCTAACCGACCAGACATAGTGTTGCACAACAAAAAAGATAAAACATGCCTACTCATTGACATAGCCGTTCCAGATGACTCGAACATCATGGCCAAGGAAACTGAAAAAATCAGTAAATATAAGGACCTGGAAATCGAAATCAGTAGGATGTGGAGTTGTAGAGCCAAAACAGTACCAATCGTGGTAGGAGCATTGGGTACAATAAAGAAGGCATTTGACCAGAACCTCAAAATGCTCCCAGGTCACCCATCAGCTAATGAAGTGCAGAAGATCGCACTGATGGGCACCGCACATATCCTGCGAAAGGTGTTAGGGTAAATAACTTTGATCTCTTGTTGAGATCTGGATTTACCCAAATTCTGTCAATGAACGACAAGAGGAAGAATAGTAATAATAATAATAATAATAATAATAATAATAATAAGGGGTGCAGAAATGCGGACCGACATCCTCCTCGCGGTGCACCCTGGGCAGAGAGGGGAAACCCTCTCTGGCGAATGTCGGACGTGGGTTCCCAGGACTAACCATCCTGGGGACTCAAGTCTCTGGTTTTCGACCAGCACAGAGATCAGGCTCCTCACAATCGACCCCAATCGGATAGGGGTCGGAGACATGTGGGAGGGGCCTTACCGGATGGTCTCAACGATGACGACCTGGCTACGTTACAAGGACGCTTTAGGTGGACAAGGGCACTACGGGACGATTTGCTAGACTGCTATGAGAGCAGCGAACCTGAGCGCAGGGGGTACATGGCGCGACTACACCGGTTGTGGTGCGATATGCACCCGGAGTATCGCGCCTTCTCTCAACAACATCTGAGAGATCAAGTATCCGTCCTGCGTAGAACAGGTTATCAAAGGGCACCCCGTCAGCAGGAAGAACTGCCAGCCGCATTACCACCGCGGCAACCAGCTGCTGACGCAGAACATCCCCTAGAGTACGACGATGTCACCCTCAGGACGAGGGTTAACCTTAACACCAGGGTTAACCCAAAGCCACAAGACCTGGCAAGAATGGATTCGTTAATCGATGAGGAACTTCCAGAAGATGCCAACATATGGCAGATCAACAGTGCCGTGTACGCTGCCGCCAGACAACTCGTCCCTCAGCAACGCCTGGCAAGCGTGTTGGACAAGGTCGAGAAGACTAAGCGGCGCGTACAAAAAATCAAGGCAAAAATTAAATCGGCGAGACAACACGCATCTCGAATCCAGAGTGTGGTAGAGTATATAACGGCAGCTAAGCCTTTTACGCCGAAAATCCGGCGTATAGTTGCCGGGTTAAGACGACGACACCACACTCTCAATCGGACAGTGCTGCAGACCATCAAGCAGCACTGTCTAGATAGGATTCGAGCACTTAAGGTCATTAAAAAATCTTTGGTCAGACGAGCGCGGAGCATGGAACAAAACCATCTGTTCCAAACAAACCCCTCTCGTCTGTTCCAAGAGCCACAGCGTGTTGTCGAAAATCCGCCGTCTGTTGAGAATGTCGAAGCCTTCTGGAAAGGAATCTACGAGACTACGAGTCCATTTGACAATGACACTCCAGCGATAGCACACTTCGAGGCCCTCTGTCACAGACTTTTAGAAGGGCAAGACGAAGTGTGTCCGGCGATCAGTACGGAAGAAGTCCAACAGGCGCTTGTTGGCACAAAGAACTTCTCTGCCCCGGGCCCAGACGGCATAAACAACTGGTGGTGGAAGAAATTTCCTACCACTCACCGCCGTCTGGCTCGAGTTTTCAACTCGTGGTTGAACGAGGGGCAGCAGATTCCGAACTGGTTTGCCGAAGGGCGAACTGTACTGATCCCCAAAAAGGGGGACCTGTCCAACCCGAAAAACTACAGACCGATCACTTGCCTCAATTCCTGCTACAAGTTATTTACACGTATCTTGTACGCCAGGACTTTGAGGTCAGTTGAGCCTGTATTCCTAGAGATACACGAGCAGCGAGGCAGTAAAAAAGGTGTGGCAGGCTGCAAAGAGAACCTGTTGATAGACCGCTGTATTGCTCAGGATTCTGTGCAATACAAGCGTAATCTATCAATGGCGTGGATCGATTACCGTAAGGCATTCGATACAACATCACATGCATTATTGTTACACCTGCTCCAGTGCCTTGCGGTACCCGCACCAATAGTGAGATGCATTGGACAACTGATGCCACTCTGGAGAACCCGCTTCACCGTAACATCTGGTGCTCAGCGGATTTCGACAGAGCCGGTATCATTTAGGAGAGGAGTTTTCCAGGGCGACTCCCTCAGTCCTCTCCTATTCTGCATCTCACTGCTGCCGTTGTCTGTAGAACTACGTCAAACCCGCGGATACCAATGTGGATCACCCAGCAACCGGAGGCATAAGGTCACCCATTTATTCTATATGGATGACCTAAAACTGTATGCCTCCGGAGAGGGCGAACTCCAAAACTCTCTTAGGGTGGTCCAAGAGTACACGCGGGCTATTGGCACGGAATTTGGGTTGGACAAATGTGCAGTCGTCCACCTCAAGAGAGGACGATGCGGGTTATTCCCTGAAGATGCGCAGCTGGCAGACGGAAGCATCCTAAGACATCTGGATGCCGGAGAGACCTACACGTACTTGGGTGTGCAACAACATCACATCCAGGACGTAAAACAAATTAAGGACACTCTCCGCGGCAAGTACAGACACCGACTTCGAAAGATTTGGTCTTCCGAACTTTCGGGAAAGAACAAGGTGTCTGCGACTAATATACTTGCCGTTCCGATTCTGCTCTACTCCTTTGGAGTAGTCAAGTGGACAGTAGACGAGCTGCGTCAATTGGATAGGGATACCCGCAAGATGATGCATATTCACAGAAGCATTCATCCTAGATCGTCCGTTCCTCGAGTGTACCTCCCACGTCAACGGGGGGGCAGAGGACTCTTGAGCCTGGAGTGCATGCATCGCAGAGTAGCGCTGAGTATGGCATGTAACATCTTGAGGAGCTCAGATCCACTCCTGCGGTTAGTGAGAGATCATGAAACCGTAGGAGTGGGCGGATTTTTATTTAAGGCAGCACGCAGGGCCGCAGATGATCTCGGTCTCGTTTTCGACCTCAGGCGAAGAGGCAGGCGAGGTGCTGATGCACAGTCAGTAACTGAGCTTCCGCCAAATCGCCTGACAACCCAAATCAAAGCTGCCGAGCAGAGAAATCTGTTCAGGCAGCACGTCGATAGACCCATGCATGGAGTGTTCTACAACAACATAGAGACACTGGGTTTATCGACAAAGCTGACCTTCTCATTCCTGAGGTCAGCAGGGCTAAAGTCGGAGACCGAGGGATTCATTGTGGCCTGCCAAGATGGTGTTATTAACACCTTGGTCTACCGCAGTCGTGTTATGGGTGTAGAGGTCCCCGACCTAAATTGTAGGACCTGCCATCAGGCGCCGGAGTCGCTCATGCATTTACTATCTGCATGTCCGATTTACGCGACTTCGGCCTACATCCACAGACATAACGCGGCTTTACGAGTGCTGTATTACCATCTTCGGCACTCGTACGAGGTAGACCAAATACCAGTGCTGCCTTATGTTTCCGGAGAGATCGAGTCCGTTGTCGAGAACGAGAAGTGCCGAATTTATTGGAACTACTCGTTCCCGACCGTCAGGCTGATTCAAGCCAACAAGCCTGACATAGTCCTCCTCGACCACCAGACCAAGGTGATGTATGTCATCGAGTTCTCGGCACCTGCCGAGACAAACATCACCTTGAAGGAGGAGGAGAAACGGACCAAATACCGAGATCTCCAGTATGAGCTCCGAGCGCTATACCCAGACTACTCGGTCAAGATGGTCGTCCTGATAATCGGCGTTCTCGGTGGGATGAGGCCTACGCTGCTCTCAGCATTGAAGACCATACCGGCCTGCCAAAAATCAGCCGAATGGTTGGCAGGCCAAATGCAGAAGGCAGTCGTCTTAGGGTCCCTGCGTCTACTTAGGGCACACGATTCTGGAATCTACAACCACTAACCCTGCGGGATGTGGGGAGTGGTTGTAGATAATTCGCTGGCGCTTCCCCTGTGATAATATCGGAGACACGGGAGAACTGTCCAGCATCGCTAACGCGAAAAAAAAAAAAAAAAAAAAAAATAATAATAATAATAATAATACCACCCAGCAACCGGAGGCATAAGGTCACCCATCTATTTTATATGGATGACCTCAAACTGTATGCCTCCGGAGAGCGTGAACTTCAGAATGCTCTAAGGGTGGTCGAGGAGTACACGCGGGCCATTGGCATGGAGTTCGGGTTGGACAAGTGCGCGGTCGTCCATCTCAAGAGAGGACGATGCGGGGACTTTGCTGAAGACGCGCAGCTCGCAGACGGAAGCATCCTAAGACATCTGGATGCCGGAGAAACCTACACATACCTGGGTGTGCAACAACATCACATCCAGGATGTGCAGCAAGTTAAGGAATCTCTCCGCGGCAAGTACAGGTGCCTACTCCGAAAGATTTGGTCATCCGAACTTTCGGGGAAAAACAAGGTGTCAGCCACTAATATGCTTGCCGTTCCTGTTCTGCTCTACTCCTTCGGAGTGGTTAAATGGACTGTAGATGAGCTGCGCCAATTGGACAGAGGTACTCGCAAGATGATGAATATCCATAGGAGCATTCATCCTAGATCGTCCGTTCCTCGTGTGTACCTCCCACGAAATCGGGGGGGGCGAGGGCTCTTGGGGTTGGAGTGTATGCATGGCAGAGTAGCACTGGGCATGGCATGTAATGTCCTTAGGAGCTCAGACCCGCTCCTGCAATTAGTGAGAGATCACGAAAATGCAGGAGTGGGAGCAGGATTGTTCAAGGCGGCAAAAAGGGCCGCAGATGAACTTGGTCTCGCATTCGACGACAGGCGAGGAGGCCGGGGCGGTGCTGACCCAGAGTCAGTCACTGAACTTCAGCCACCTCGCCTAAAGGCCCAGATAAAAGCTGCCGAACAGGAGCGTCTGTTTAGGCAGCATGTCGATAAACCCATGCACGGGGTGTTCTACAAGAACCTAGACACACTGGGTTTATCGACAAGGCTGACATTCGCCTTTTTAAGGTCAGCTGGGCTAAAGTCGGAGACCGAGGGATTCATTGTGGCCTGTCAAGACGGTGTAATTAACACGCTGGTCTACCGAAGCCGCGTAATGGGTGTAGAGGTTACTGATATAAACTGCAGAACCTGCCGTCAGGCGCCGGAATCGCTCATGCATTTACTTTCCGCATGTCCGGTGTATGCGATTTCGGCCTACATCCATCGCCATAACGCGGCATTGCGGGTGCTGTATTATCATCTTCGGCACTCGTACGGGATAGACCAGACACCAATGCTGCCTTACGTCCCTGGGGACATCGAGTCCGTTGTCGAAAACGAGCGGTGCCGAATTTATTGGAACTACTCGTTTCCGACAGTCAGGCTAATTCAAGCCAACAAGCCTGACATAGTTCTCCTCGACCATCAATGCAAGGTGATGTTTGTGATCGAGTTCTCGGCACCTGCCGAGCCAAACATCACTTTGAAAGAGGAGGAAAAACGGACCAAATACCGTGATCTCCGGTACGAGCTCCAAGTGCTATACCCAGGCTACTCAGTCAAGATGGTAGTCCTAATAATCGGTGTACTCGGTGGTATGAAGCCTACGCTACTCTCGGAACTTAAGACCATACCTGTCTGCCAGAAATCAGCAGAATGGCTGGCAGGCCAAATGCAGAAGGCGGTTATCTTGGGGTCCCTTCGCCTACTTAGGGCACACGATTCTGGTATTTATAGTCACTAACCCCACAGGTCGTGGGGAGTGGCTGTAATTATGGCCGGCGCGGCTACCGTGTGGTATCGGTCGGAAAACACGGAAGCCCTGTCCGGCAACCGATAAACCGAAAAAAAAAAAAAAAAAAAAAAAATAATAATAGCAAAACGAGCAGGTTACATCAGTAAGGGAAAAGATCGACCAATGGAAAGGAATGGCACTACACGGGAGACACCCCCACGATCTGAGCAATATAGAAGTCGACAAAATAGCGTCGAACGCTTGGCTCATGAATGGTGGTCTCTTCCCAGAAACGGAAGGTTTCCTGACTGCCATCCAAGATCAAGTAATTAACACCAGGAATTACCAAAAGCATATTATTAAAAATGGCCTTATCGAAGATGACAGGTGCAGAAGATGTGGTGAAAAGGCGGAAACTATACAACACATTACTGGTGCATGTAGTCATCTAACACAAACTGATTATCTTCACCGACACAATCAGGCTGCAAATATAATACACCAGAACCTAGCCATCAAGCATAACCTGATTGAAAACAGCTTGCCATATTACAAATACAAACCTGAGCCTGTGCTAGAGTCTGATAGGTTCAAACTTTACTACGACAGATCTATCATTACGGACCGAACCATCCATAATAACAGACCTGACATAGTCCTTCAAGACAAAAGAGAAAAGACCGCCTACTTAATAGATATTGCTATCCCAAACACTAACAACGTCCAAAAAACAATAACAGCAAAACATCAGAAGTACACGGAATTGATGGAAGAGATAAAACGGATGTGGGGTATGGACAATGTATATATAGTACCCATTGTACTGTCAACCACCGGCGTCATCCCTATGAGTTTACACGAAAACATCAAAAAATTAAATTTACACAAGGGTACTTATATAAACTTACAAAAAGCTGTGATTCTAGGAACAACAAGAATAGTCCGCAAGTTCTAGAATCAAACATGAGGGTGCTTGGCTTGGCCCGTACCTCATGAAAAATTGCCAGCATAGAAAGAGCTGAGAACAACAGAGATAATAATAATAATAATAATAATAATAATAATAATAATAATAATAATAATAATAATAATAATAATAATAATAATAATAATAATAATAATAATAATAATAATAATAATAATAATAATAATAATAATAATAATAATAATAATAATAATAATAATAATAATAATAATAATAATAATAATAATAATAATAATAATAATAATAATAATAATAATAATAATAATAATAATAATAATAATAATAATAATAATAATAATAATAATAATAATAATAATAATAATAATAATAATAATAATAATAATAATAATAATAATAATAATAATAATAATAATAATAATAATAATAATAATAATAATAATAATAATAATAATAATAATAATAATAATAATAATAATAATAATAATAATAATAATAATAATAATAATAATAATAATAATAATAATAATAATAATAATAATAATAATAATAATAATAATAATAATAATAATAATAATAATAATAATAATAATAATAATATAATAATAATAATAATAATAATAATAATAATAATAATAATAAGGGTATGGAAAGCGGACCGGCAGCCTCCACGCGGTGTACCTGGACAGGCAGAGGTAACTCTGCCTGACAGATGTCGGACGTGGGTCTCAGGGCTAACCACTCTGTGACCCATATCTCTGGTTCCAACGGGCAGAGAAAGGGCTCCTCACAACCGACCCCATACGGATAGGGGTCAGAGACAAGTTGGAGGGGCCATACCGGATGGTCTCAATGGTAACAACCCACGCAATGGACATGGACGCTTTAGGTGGACGAGGGAACTTCGGGATGACTTGCTGACCTGCTACGAGAGCAGCGAACCTGAGCGCAGGGGGTACATGGCGCGATTGCGCGAGGTCTGGTGTCAGCTGCACCCAGAGCATCGCGCCTTCTCTGAACAACAACTCAGAGATCAGGTATCCTTCCTGCGCAGATCAGGTTATGTAAGGGCACCCCGTCAGCAGGAGGAAGCACCAGTCGCACTTCCACCGCGGCAAATAGCAGCTGTCGGGGAACAACCCAGAAGGTACACCGATGTTAACTTAAGGACGAGGGTTAGCCTTAACAGCAGGGCTACCCCGAAGCCACAAGACCTGGCACGGATGGACGCTGCCATCGATGAGGAGCTACCAGAAGACGCCGACATTTGGCAGATCAACACTGCCGTGTACAACGCTGCTAGCCAACTCGTTCCCCGCGAAAGGGCAACCAGGGCCCCAAGCGGTATCGATAAGGCTAAGCGGCGTGTACAAAAGATCGAAGGCAAGATACAGTTGGCCAGACAACACGCTTCTCGAATCCAAAGTGTGGTGGAACACGTCACAGCTGGCAAGGCATTCACGCCTAAAGTCCGGCGAATAGCAGCCGGCCTAAGACGCCAGCACCACACACTAAATCTAACAGTGATGCTTACCATTAAGCAACACTGTTTAGATCGGATTCGAGCGCTCATGGCTGTCAAGAAAAATCTAATAAGGCGGGTAAGGAGTATGGAACAAAATACATTGTTCCGTACGAATCCTTCCCGCTTGTTTCAAGAGCCACAGCGTGTTGTCGACAATCCGCCAGCTGTAGCCGATGTCGAAATCTTCTGGAAGGGAATCTACGAAACGACACGTCCATTCGATAGCGACACTCCAGCAATCGCACACTTCGAGGCTCTCTGCCGCAGAACCTTTGAAGAGCCAGAAGAAGTGTGCCCGGCAATCAGTTCGGAGGAAGTTCAACAAGCTCTTGTTGGTACTAAGAACTTCGCTGCTCCAGGCCCAGACGGCATAAACAACTGGTGGTGGAAGAAATTCCCTTCCACCCACCGTCGTCTGGCTCGAGTTTTCAACTCGTGGTTGAACGAGGAGCAGCAGATTCCGGACTGGTTTGTTGAGGGACGTACCGTGCTAATCCCCAAGAAGGGAGATTTGTCCGATCCAAGGAATTATAGGCCAATCACCTGTCTGAACTCCTGCTACAAGATATTTACACGTATCTTGTATGCTAGGACACTAAGGCAGGTTGATCCGGTCTTCCAGCAGATTTTCGAGCAGCGTGGCGCCAAGAAGGGCATGGCAGGTTGCAAAGACAGCCTGCTGATAGACCGCTGTATTACGCAGGATTCTGTGCAGTACAAGCGGAACCTATCTATGGCCTGGATTGACTATCGTAAGGCATTTGACACTACATCGCACCAACTACTGGTGCATTTGCTCAAATGTCTTGCAGTAGCAGAGCCACTAGTGAGATGCATAGAACAACTACTGCCGCTCTGGAGGACTCGCTTCACCATAACATCTGGTGCACAGCGGGTTAAAACAGAGCAGGTGGTATTCAGAAGAGGAGTTTTCCAGGGAGACTCTCTGAGCCCACTCCTCTTTTGCATCTCACTGCTGCCGTTATCTGTTGAACTCCGCCAAACTCGCGGGTACCATTGTGGACCACCCAGCAACCGGAGGCATAAGGTCACTCATCTATTCTATATGGATGACCTCAAACTGTATGCCTCCGGAGAGCACGAACTTCAGAATGCTCTAAGGGTGGTCGAGGAGTACACGCGGGCCATTGGCATGGAGTTCGGGTTGGACAAGTGTGCAGTCGTCCATCTCAAGAGAGGACGATGCGGGGACTTTGCTGATGACGCGCAACTCGCAGACGGAAGCATCCTAAGACATCTGGATGCCGGAGAGACCTACACATACCTGGGTGTGCAACAACATCACATCCAGGATGTGCAGCAAGTTAAAGAATCTCTCCGCGGCAAGTACAGAAGCCTACTCCGAAAGATTTGGTCATCAGAACTTTCGGGGAAGAACAAGGTGTCTGCGACTAATATGCTTGCCGTTCCTGTCCTGCTCTACTCCTTTGGGGTAGTCAAATGGACTGTAGATGAGCTGCGCCAATTAGATAGAAGTACCCGCAAGATGATGAATATCAATAGGAGTATTCATCCTAGATCGTCCGTTCCTCGTGTGTACCTCTCACGTCAACGGGGGGGCCGAGGACTCTTGGGTCTGGAGTGTCTGCATGGTAGAGTAGCACTAAGTATGGCATGCAACATCCTAAGGAGCTCAGACCCGCTTCTGCAATTAGTGAGAGATCACGAAAATGCAGGAGTAGGTGCAGGACTGTTTAAGGCGGCAAAACGAGCCGCAGATGAACTTGGTCTCGTATTCGACAACAGACGAGGAGGCCGGCGCGGTGCTGACCCAGAGTCAGTCACTGAACTGCAGCCACCTCGCCTGAAGGCCCAAATAAAAGCTGCCGAACAGGAATATCTGTTTAGGCAGCATGTCGATAAACCCATGCACGGGGTGTTCTATAAGAACCTAGAAACACTGGGTTTATCGACTAAGCTGACATTCGCCTTTTTAAGGTCAGCTGGGCTAAAGTCGGAGACCGAGGGATTCATTGTGGCCTGCCAAGATGGTGTAATTAACACTTTGGTTTACCGAAGCCGCGTAATGGGTGTAGAGGTTCCTGATATTAACTGCAGGACCTGTCGTCAGGCGCCGGAATCGCTCATGCATTTACTATCTGCATGCCCGGTATATGCAATTTCGGCCTACATCCATCGTCATAACGCGGCGTTACGGGTGCTGTATTACCATCTACGGCACTCGTACGGAGTAGACCAGACACCAGTGCTGCCTTACGTCCCCGGAGACATCGAGTCTGTTGTCGAGAACGAGAGGTGCCGAATTTACTGGAACTTCTCGTTTCCGACAATCAGGCTAATTCAAGCCAACAAGCCTGATATAGTCCTCCTCGACCATCAAAACAAGGTGATGTTTGTGATCGAGTTCTCAGCACCTGCTGAGCCAAACATCGCTTTGAAAGAGGAGGAAAAACGGACCAAATATCGTGATCTCCGGTACGAGCTCCAAGTGCTGTACCCAGGCTACTCGGTCAAGATGGTCGTTTTAATAATCGGTGTACTCGGAGGTATGAAGCCTACGCTGCTCTCGGAACTGAAGACCATACCAGCCTGTCGGAAATCAGCCGAATGGCTAGCAGGCCAAATGCAGAAAGCGGTCATCTTGGGGTCCCTTCGCCTACTTAGGGCACATGAAT
This sequence comes from Stenurella melanura, assembly GCA_963583905.1. Classification (NCBI taxonomy): domain Eukaryota; kingdom Metazoa; phylum Arthropoda; class Insecta; order Coleoptera; family Cerambycidae; genus Stenurella; species Stenurella melanura. The sequence goes on from OY757314.1 coordinate 88,206,796, forward strand.
CTGGAATATACAGTCACTAACCCCACAGGTCGTGGGGAGTGGCTGTTATTATCGCCGGCGCGGCTACCGTGTGGTATCGGTCGGAAAGCACGGCAGCCCTGTCCGGCAACGGTGAAACCGAAAAAAAAAAAAAAAAAAAAAAATAATAATAATAATAATAATAATAATAATAATAATAATAATAATAATAATAATAATAATAATAATAATAATAATAATAATAATAATAATAATAATAATAATAATAATAATAATAATAATAATAATAATAATAATAATAATAATAATAATAATAATAATAATAATAATAATAATAATAATAATAATAATAATAATAATAATAATAATAATAATAATAATAATAATAATAATAATAATAATAATAATAATAATAATAATAATAATAATAATAATAATAATAATAATAATAATAATAATAATAATAATAATAATAATAATAATAATAATAATAATAATAATAATAATAATAATAATAATAATAATAATAATAATAATAATAATAATAATAATAATAATAATAATAATAATAATAATAATAATAATAATAATAATAATAATAATAATAATAATAATAATAATAATAATAATAATAATAATAATAATAATAATAATAATAATAATAATAATAATAATAATAATAATAATAATAATAATAATAATAATAATAATAGTAATAATAATAATAATAATAATAATAATAGTAATAATAATAATAATAATAATAATAATAATAATAATAATAATAATAATAATAATAATAATAATAATAATAATAATAATAATAATAATAATAATAATAATAATAATAATAATAATAATAGCTCCCAAATCATATTTAGACAGACACAACCGAGCAGCAAAAATACTCCATCAAGAACTTCGAGTGAAACACATGAACTTTAAAGATACTGTACCTTACTACCTGTATGAGCCGCCTGCTATATGCGAAGATGAAGAAGTTAGACTCTACTGGAACCGTCAAATAATAACTGACAAACCTACACCAAACAACATCCCTGACATTGTGCTAACGCGGAAGAAGGAAAAAACAACATACATAATAGACATCTCGGTACCACTGCCTACAAATCTGACAAAAGTGCATGCAGAAAAAGTAGGGAAATACTTACCTCTGGCAGACGAAATAAAGGCTATGTGGAAAATGGAAAATGTGAGGATAGTCCCGATAATCATCGGTGCAACCGGTGAAATACCTAAGAAACTGCATGACAGCTTAAATATTCTACAAGTGGAACCAGCATTATACATACCTATGCAAAAATCCATCCTGCTCGATACGTGCAGTATAGTAAGAAGGGTACTCGGCGAAGGTACAACTAACCGCGAGTCTGAAAGAACGCAGGAGTAATTACCAACGTTCACCTGCTACGATCATCATATGTCCTTGCTCCCAGGAGTCGCATATATGATATACACCTGCATGAAGCATGCAGTGACACAGGGATAATAATAATAATAATAATAATAATAATAATAATAATAATAATAATAATAATAATAATAATAATAATAATAATAATAATAATAATAATACCATTTACCATTTACCATTTATTTATTGACAACATTTATGTACATATTACATGTGATGTCACAAATTACAAACAAATATTGTATTTTCACTGCCGGGTATAGTCCATATATTCTTGTACAGAATAAAAACATTTCTGCTTCAAAAGTTTCTTAGCCCGATTGACAAATTGATTGTAGTTTAAGCGTCTTGTTTCTCTAATGTGGTTTACAAAGTTATTATAAATATTTATATCTAGCTTATTAATTTTTGTTGTGCGTATCCGAGAATACGGCTGTACCAGATTCTCCGCCATTCTCGTGTTATATGCGTGCAAGTCAGCGTGAGCTGTGAATTTACTTAAGTTTGCTCTTATTTGTTTGAGTGTGTCGAGAATGTAGATGCATGGTAGCGGAAGAATTCCCAACTCTATGAATATGGGTCTGCAGGAAGCATCATATGGTGCTCCGTAGAGTATGCGTACAGCCGCCTTCTGGTAGACAAATACTTTGTCGGCTTTCACAGAGTTTCCCCAAAGATGTACCCCATATGTTAAATGAGAGTGCACGTTTGCGTAATATACCATATGTAGCACATCATTAGTTAAACAATACTTCAATTGTCTCATTACAAATACCTGTGAGGCCAGCTTTGTGCAGAGATAGTCTATGTGCGGTATCCAATTCAAGAAAGTATCCAGGACAATGCCTAAAAGTTTGACTGGTTCTGATTTAGTTACCCATCTATCTGAACAAATTTGTAAGTGGTGGGTTTTTGCTTCGTTAAGCTTAAGTTTGTTGGCTGTAAACCATGACTTCGCTCTATCTAGACTATCTCCGCTCAAATCTGATTTGCCTCTGTTTAATAATGTCGTGTCATCCGCAAATAGGATGCACTTGCTATGACCATTAAGTGCTGATGGCAAATCATTAATATAATAAAGGAATAGAATGGGACCCAGTACAGAGCCCTGGGGAACGCCATTACTGACCGACAACATATCTGATTCCTTGTTATTACAGACAACATATTGTTTCCTGTTAGACAGATATGAGGAAAGCAATTCCAGGACATTACCTCTAATACCATAATACTCTAGTTTCAGCAGCAACACTTCGACTACGACGCAGTCGAAGGCCTTCGTAAGGTCGCACATTGTTACAAATGTGCGTAGACCCTCATCAAGACCCTCGACTGCATCATCGATCAAAGTAGCCACTGCCTTAACTGTAGATTTGTTTTTCCTAAAACCATATTGGGAGACGTTGAATAGTGCTTTATTTTCAGTGTATGAAGTTAAGTTCACTTTTAGGATTATTTCGAATACTTTCCCAATTACCGGTATAATGGCTATGGGTCTATAGTTGTCTATATCTTCCAAATCACCTTTTTTGTAGATTGGCAATATTTTGGTTATTTTCAATGACTCTGGCCAATTACCTTCCTCAATACACTTGTTGAACAAAATTGTAAGTGGTTCAACCAGACTTTCAAGTGAGGCTTTAATCATGGCGCTATTTAGTCCATAGAAGTCTAGGCAAGGTGAGTTTTTGAGGTTCGTTATTGCCATTTTTACATCAGATTGTAAGATTGGCGACATAAAGAAGGAAAAATTGGGCTTATTAGCCTGGTTTAAGAAGACTGCTGGAGTTACGGGGCTGTCTCCAATATCATTTATAATGCGTTCGGAAACAGAAGCAAAATGTTTGTTAAAGTCTTGACAACAAATGGTTGTGCGTGCATTTTCGTTTTTTCCTGAATTTTTTTCATTATTTACAAGTCTCCACGCCATTTTGCTCCTATTTTCCGCTTCTTGTATCATTTTGCTATATGTGTTTCTTTTTTCCTCTCTAAGCGCTTTCTTGTAATCTGTTCGACTTCTGCTAAAATTAATCCAATCTTCGCTTGATTTAGTACTACTAAACTTTTTTTTATATATTTTAACTTGTTTTCGCATATTTCTAAGTCTGTCGTTGAACCACCCAATTTTCCTAATATTAGCTTTCACAGTTTTTATAGGGAAATAAATATCTACATTTTTATGCAAATTATCTAATATTGTTCTTGCACATTCATCAGAGCTTACACTCCCTATTTGTAAATTTTCCCAGTTTATTGTGCGCAGTTTATTTGCAAATTTTTTTATACTGTTTTTTGTAATTATTCTCCTCTTCTCCGATTCATTGTATTCATTATTGCTTTTTTGTGTCATAATCAGATACACACCAGAATGATCAGACAGAAGAGGGTCATAATTACCTGTTATAAAATTATTAGGACACATATTCGTCAAAATGTTGTCGAGACAAGAGCTTGTAGTGAGAGTGACTCTAGTTGGTTGATGAATATAATGGTTCATGCCATACATTGCATTTATGTTTCTTATATCTTTAGCATGATTTGTTTCATTGTCTAGATTAATATTTATGTCTCCCACAATAATTATATCTTGGTACCTGCGCGCTACAAATTCCATGACCCTTATAAAACAGTTCTTAAATATGGTTATATCACCATGACTAGAAGATCTATACAATACAAGAATGAATGTTTTATTTGCGGTTTCTGCACCACAGAATTCTGCATGCACTGGTAGCGAGTAGGTGTCAAGATTTATAGATTTTAAAGTTACATTGTTATTTGAGTAAATGGCAACACCGCCATGATACTTATTTTCCGAGCGACAGTATGTTACGGCCACTGGAGTCGCCGCAACAGGGAAACTCCGTCAGAACGTCGTCTAACGCAACTAAAGCTTTGGTAGAACGGGTTCGGCCCGAATCGCAATTGAAACGGTGTGAATATCTGGTTGCCTAATAGTGTGGCCGCCTGGCCTGATGCACAGATTAAAATGTCAACTAAGAGGGCATTATGGGAAAATGACGAATTTCCGTGAGGTGGTTGCTGGTTTTGTTTGACAGGTGGTTGTTGGAAGGTGAAGGACGCCGGCTATAGGTAGGAGCGTTTTAGTGTTTTGTATAAGTGAATAACGTGGTAACACGGAATTGTAAAACGCCGCCTTGATCGCGGAGGCTCCAGTTTGGTTTTATTTTGTAAGAATATTGGTGCAGGATCCTCTGGCGAAACCGAGTTTAATTGGGATATCGTGTCGGCGTAGCCCTCCATTTTGGTTTGTGAAATTGTGTTTGTCAGGGAACCGGCGTCAACCGTAAGTAGCACCTAACGTTTTATACCTTAATAAGGGGTTAAGTCCTTTTTTTTTTGTTGTGTTAGGGTTCCTTTTTCTGGTACCCGGAGAACTCTCTTTTTGTGTCCTGGAGGTTCTTCCTGGCCCGTTGAAAGTTCCCTGTGATAAGCCTGGAAGCTTACGTTTGCTCTTGGTGGAGCCCTAGGGTGTGCAGCGGCCAGTCTACGGAGCTTTTGGTGGATCTTCTTCTCCACGCCTTGTGAGCGAGCTCCCCTTGGTGTCTCAAGAGTTCCCACCCCCGTGAGGTTGAGCTATGTGGTGATCCTCGTATGCCATAGTTTGGTTTGAATCACAGTAACGAGGGACAGTCAGGGAATAGCGCGGTGGTGGCAGAGCTGGAGCATCGCTGCTCCTTCGTCGACGACCCCCCCAGGCCGTACGACCCACTTCGGTGGCCTTTTGAGAGTCCGGAACCCCCGGAGTGTAACTGTTTGTCAGACCCGAGAAGCACGACTGTAAGTAGCCTTTTGCAATTCTTATATCATCACCTCATTGGGAGTTGAAGTGAGGCCCTGGAGCATCAACTCCCCCCCTGGACGTGTGATTGTTGGTATTCCTGGTGAATTGAATTTAGTAAATATTTTGGTATTTAAGTGGTATAAATAGTACACGTTAATACCATTTTAAATCTGTTTTGTATTTATATGTATGTGTACACGTCTAAGTTTTCCTGTGAGTTATAAGCCGGCCATTGTGTTGTTACTCATTTTAAATAAATTATATTTAGGTTAGACCCCAAACGATTGTGCCTTATTCCCCCACGTGATTAATTAACTGTTATATTATAATAGTATATAAGTAAGTTAGTAAACATCCCCCTTTCTTTTTGTGACATAGTCTGCCACACTGTGAAACGAGTAAAAGGCCTTTTCCTACGTTATTAGTGGCACATAGTTGTCGTGGAGGTCACCTGACCACCATATCATTTTCTTTTGCCCCTCAGGCCTTATTTTTCTCTCTTAGGTCGTGCCCACCTGGGTACTGTTAAACTGCCCCCCCCCAGGGAGGGGCCCACATATTCATGATATATGTACTAACATTGTGATGCTCAGTTGCTACTGGGGTTAGATATTAAATATATGCTCTTTAGAGTGTGATACTTGTTTGTTACTGTGGCTAAATATTAAATACATACTTATTGAATCCTTCTCAGTAGTTTGTTTTCAAGAGACCGTCACAGCTGAGACTACTTACCCACTCCATCTTAACTGAGCTAAGCCAGGCTTATAAATTTTTGTTTCTCTCCCCGGAGTTTATTCGTGGCAACCATTTGAACTCAGAGTAATCAATTATTAACCACTCATTTTGTTCCTCTGTTATCATATCATTTTTGCATATCATTAAATATATATTTTTTAAATATATTTTTTTTTATATTTTTTTTTTCGGGGAGGAACAATGGCGCCCGTCCTGGTTCTCAGTTGTGGTGTTTACTTTTGCCCGCGTTCGTAGTGGTGGTCACTTGAAAGCACAACTCTTATTATTGCATATTTTTTTTTTTTTCTTCGCTATTTTGGTATTCCATTCTGGTACTTTATTTGTTTAAGTATAGTTAAGAATACCTCAGCACTACCTTGAAAACCGCAAAAAGGGGACTCACTTGCTGCCTTGGCGTCGTTATTTATTAGATTATAGCATTTCATGATATACAGGGTGTAACAAGAACTGGGAACAAATTAGTTTAAATTGATAGCGTAGTACGATTGGCAATTAAGTACATTTCGTTATTCGTAGTACATTAATTCTAGTAATACTTGGTAACATTTATCCGTGCTTAGGGTGTTGTCTGTTATTTACGATTTTGTCATTTTACTATCTTAGCATTTCGCCTACGTCTGTATGTGTACATAAGCGGGTTAGTACACCGAGCTTAACTCACGATTGTATTTTTTTTTTTGGGTGGGCAATAAGTCACTCAATTACTAGCTTTTTAGTTTTCCTTATCGAATGCATCCTTTCATACAGGGTGAACAAAGAAAAGAGTTAATGCTTTAACTTTTCACTTTTCCTCATTGGTTACATCCTTTCATACAGGGTGGTCAAAGAAAAGAGTTAGCACGCTAGCTTTCTACTTCTCCTTATTGGTTGCACCTTCTCGTACAAGGTGGACAGGGAAAATATTTATCACGTTACCTTTTTGCCTTTTATTATTGTTCACACCCCCCCGTTTAAGGTGAGCAAGGAGAGATATTTAACACTTTAGATATTTTTTTTTTTTTTCCTTTTTTTAACGAGTGATCGCAATAGCTCAGTCACTATACAGGGTGGCGCGGCATAGGCGAATCCCCTCTATGGTGCAGCACTAGGTTATGCCGCTGATTTTTTTCTCCTCTGTTCATGCTCCCTTGATTGCCGCTGTGGTAAGGGGGGGGAAAAGCTTCCGTTGGTAGCTTTTATTTTTTTTTTAGGATATTTTAGGTACAGCATAGGATAGAAACAGCCACTGGTCAAGCCATATTGGTTTTTAATCTATGTTTAGTAATTTCTTTTAGGTGGTAATTATAAATCAACTGTATTTATACATTACTCTTCTTATATATTGGGTATATTTAAGGATTTTGTTGTGTGATTTAGACGTTTATCTATTCCTTTTCTGTGTAATTAAATATTTTTCTTTGCGTATTCAAACCTATAGACTATAGATTATTTAGGCGTGTCATCGGCATTACGTTTTTCCGGTTTTAGTCAGCGCATCTATCATATCGTGCGGGATGGATATCAACCGATTGCTTGCGGACGAGCTCGAGTATGAACTCAGGGTACGAGGTGCATCTCACGCGGGGACGGTCGACGAAAAGCGAACGCGGTTGAGATCTCGTTTACAATTCGAGAGACTAGGAGGTTTGAGCCAATCATTCTCGTATGAGGTCGACGGGAAGTCCGAAATTAGCACCTGTCAGAAAAAGATCTCCGAATTGAGGGGCTTGCTGGACAATTTTAATCCGGACAACGCGCGGAATGAAAAAAGCAAAGTCATGACGCGGACGATTCACATTGTGGGTAGGTTGAACCGTATTACGGAAGATAACCTTACAGACGAGAAAGACCGATTGATCGGAGAGTGTACCGAGCTTATGGAGCAACTAGAGGCCTTAGTGCCCAACGTTTTACCAACGTCTAGTCCATTGAATCCGAAGGTGCCACCCGATCAAGGTCAACAGTTGGGACAATTGGTTGATCCAAACGTCTCGGTAGTAGGCCCACCATTGACCGGAGGTACAGGGGGACCTGACGACTTCAACGATTTGGGTGTTGGCCTACAATCTATCGACTTAGGCAATTTGGCGGTTGCACAGCCCGCTCAGGTAGTCGGCCCTTCTACATCTGGGGATAACTCAAAAATTTTCGTTACGATAAATCGGTGGGGAATCTTTTTCGACGGCACCTCTAGTCTGACGAGTTTTATTACTCGAGTAGAGGAGTTGCGGAGTGCATGTGGGATTGCGAAACCACAATTACTGAAAGCAGCCATTATCTTGTTTCGAGGTTCGGCTTTATCGTGGTATAGAGCGTTTGGAGAGTCAGCTAACTCTTGGGACGAACTAGTGTTGCGTCTTAGGAGCACTTACTTGTCGTCAGGTTATGAGGAAGAGCTTTGGAAGGATATCCGGTCTCGGACCCAACATAGCTCGGAAAAAGCTGCAATCTACATCGCGGTAATGGAAAATTACTTCAACCTTTTTACTTCGAAGCCTAGTGAACGGAGACGGGTAGAGGTCATACGCGGTAACTTGCTCCCGCACATGCAGGAAAAACTCGCGGCCACGGAGGCAAGGGTAGGCCCTATTGATTCGTTGTCTGAGTTGGTCCGAGTATGTCAATACTTTGACGACGTCCACGCGCGTGCGCGGAGGTATCGTCCTCCACCTACAAATCCAAGCTTCGTAGTGGAGCCTGGGTTAATGTTTCGGGAACAACCTCGACCACGGTATCGGAACGAAGTCCATGCATTAGAGCGGCAACCTATTATCGATGAGTATCACGAGCCTGGATTACTGTCAGAGGTCTCTATTGACGAACCTCCAGGGATAAACGTCGTCGAATCCTTACCTGGGATTCCGAGAGCAGTGAGTCGCCTGGCAGTCCAGCCTCGCCAGCCGAGGGGAGAGAGCGACCTCGTCGCTTCGCCAGCTCACCACACTCGGACGTCGAGCGATTTTGGTTACGGTAGTGGCAATCAGCCGGTGGCACTAGTTGCTACGAGGCCAGCGGTGGCTGATCGATCGGTACCACAAGGCCCTCGCCGGACCACGGTATGTTTTAACTGCAGGGAGCCGGGACACACAATAACTTTGTGCCCACAACCTCGTGTGAGACGTTGTTATCGCTGTGGATTGTTGGACCAAACTACTCACACGTGTCCACAGTGTTCGGGAAACGGCCGCCTGGGGAACGGATCGGTCGAACCGTGACTCAGGTGAAACCGGACTCGACCAATCATGAGAGGGGCTTGGCTCGTGCTCGTATTCGGGGAGTTTTAGACTTCGTGTTAGCCAATGTGAGGGGAGATGAGAGACCGTATCTCCACGTGGATATTTACGGGTTAGAATTTTTAGGACTTTTGGACTCGGGAGCCTCTTGTACTATCATGGGTTGGAAGGGGCTCAAGCGAATGACCGATTTAGGATTAAGGGTGCTGCCTAGTGGGGTAAAGTCGTGTAGTGTCGCGGACGGTAAAGATTGTGAAGTCCTTGGGTGTTATGAAATCCCATTTCGGCTGAAGGATCGCGTCAAGGTCATCAAGACTTTGATCGTGCCCACGCTTCCCCACACGCTGATATTAGGCGCGGATTTCTTTCGAGAGATGGGGGTCGTACCTGATCTGCGTAATAATTACTGGACCTTCGCCGAGGACCCAGTGGTGCCGGAAGTCGCTACGTTGACTGATAACTCGAGGCTTACACCTGCGCAGACTGGGAGGTTAAACGATCTCGTGGAACAGTATTTTTCGACCATGCCCAGTGAGTTGGGGTGCACTAACTTAGTCAAGCATGCCATTAAGACTCAATCAGAGCCTATTAAGCAGAGATTCTATCCCATCTCTCCGGCCCTACAGGTCCACGTGAATAAGGAACTTGACGAAATGCTTAAGCAAGGAGTAGTCGAGCCTTCATCATCGCCTTGGTCGTCACCTATTGTGATGGTGCGTAAGAAGGATGGCACGTACAGATTCTGCGTTGATTTCCGTAAGGTCAACAAAGTTACCGAGAGGGACGCGTACCCCCTACCTTTTGTCACTCACACGTTAGATAAGCTGCGCGATGCTAAATTCCTGTCGTCCCTGGACATCAAAAGTGCTTATTGGCAGGTCCCGTTGACCGATGAGGCTAAGCCTTTGACTGCTTTTACAGTACCGGGACGTGGATTATTTCAATTTCGTAGGATGCCTATGGGCCTCCACAACGCTAGCGCCACGTGGCAACGGTTGTTCGATCGGGTGCTGGGGGCGGACTTAGAGCCTTTCGTATTCGTCTACTTGGATGATATTATCATCGTATCCCAGGACTTTGAAAAGCATCTGGAGATACTTGAGGAGGTGTTTAAACGGTTACGATCCGCCGGTTTGACGGTCAGCAGGGGAAAGTGCAACTTCTGCCGGCAAGAGTTGAAGTTTTTGGGATACGTCATCGACGGAAACGGTCTCCACGTGGATCCCGAGAAGGTGGCGGCGATTATGAACTTGCCGATTCCCAGGAACGTGAGAGAGGTGCGTCGTATACTTGGCATGGCTGGCTGGTATAGGCGGTTTATACCTAACTATGCCACGTTAGTAGCGCCAATTACCAACCTTCTACGGAAGAACTCGAAGTTCTTATGGGACGATGCCTGTTCTACGGCGCTTAACCGAATCAAAGACCTACTGGTGTCTGCTCCTGTGATGAACTGTCCCGACTTCAACCGGCCTTTTTGTATTCAGACAGATGCTAGTGACTATGGATTAGGTGCTTTGCTTACCCAAGAATTCCCAGACGGGGAACACGTCATAAGTTATATTAGTCGATCGTTGAACGTTAGCGAGCGGCGCTTCAGCGCCACCGAGAAAGAGTGTCTGGCGTTGGTCTGGGCCATAGAGAAGTTCCGGCCGTACGTGGAGGCTACTCATTTCACGGTGGTGACTGACCACTTTGCCTTGAAGTGGCTCAATAGTTTGACAGATCCTTCCGGACGTTTAGCTCGCTGGAGCGTTCGTTTGCAGCAGTATGATTTTGACGTGGTACATCGTCGTGGCAAGGATAACGTAGTACCGGATGCGCTATCCCGAGCGGTCCCCGTCGTTGACGAAATAACTTTGGGTATCGACGGTAATGATCCTTGGTTTCGCAAAATGTGCGAAAAGGTCGCCATTAATCCTCTCAAATACCCCTTGTGGCGTTTGGAAGGAGAGAAGCTATACAAAAAGTGTAATTACCCCATGGAAAGGTTGGAGTCATCAACCTCTAGTTGGAAGCTCGTGGTGCCTAAGTCGTGCCGAAGGAAAATTATTGGTGAAAGCCACGATCCCCCAACAATGGGACATTGTGGAATTCGGAAAACTTTTTACCGAATCGCTCAAAGATATTTCTGGCCAAAGATGAGGGCCGACGTCACCCGCTATGTCCGTAATTGTAAAGTTTGTTTCGAACAAAAACCGGAACAGAAAGCCCCGGCAGGAAAACTTTGTGGGCGTCCTGACGTGTCTAAACCTTGGGAGACTATCTCGGTGGACGTCGTGGGTCCGTTACCCAGAAGTAACTCCGGCCATATTTTTATCTTTAGCGTGCAGGACTATTTCAGCAAGTTCTGTTTATTCTTCCCTATGAGATCCCAGGCGGCTAAAACCATTTCAAAGCTGCTCGAGACTCAAGTTTTCTTAGTCTTTGGTGTACCGCAAACGGTCATAGCTGACAATGCGCGTAACTTCGTCGGGAGAGAATTTAAGAAGTTGTTGGAAACGTACGGCGTTAAACTCGTGGGCACTCCGTACTATCATCCGGAGAGTAATCCTTGCGAGAGGCAACACCGGACCGTAAAAACCATGATAGCTTCGTATGTCCGGGATAACCACCGTGAGTGGGATATGTTATTGCCGAAAGCCGCTTGCGCCATGCGTACCACTCGACATGAGAGTACAGGACACTCTGCGTACTTCGTGAACTTCGGACGCGAGATGATTCTGCATGGCAGTCACCATCTTAGGGAAGGGCCGTTGTCTGATGTAGGTGAGGATCGAACGCCCGTGGCCTTTGAAGAGCTTTTCAAAGACGTCAGAGCACGGTTAACTAATGCTTTCGAGCGTAGTCGGAAGAGGTACAATCTTCGTCGCAGGGACGTACGGTATAAGGTAGGCGACCGGGTATGGCATCGCAATCACGTCCTCTCTAACGCCGCTGATTACTTTACTGCCAAGTTGGCGCCGAAATTCGTAGGACCCTTCGTGGTTAGCAAAAAGGTTTCCCCATGGACTTACGAACTTAGAGGACTGGACGGAAAACCTGGTGGGTTGTGGAACGTACGGGATCTTAAGCCGGAGACCGTTGGTGTTGATGACAACACGAGTACGAGGTAACAGTGATATTCGTTGGTTGATTTGAATAGTCTAAGGTTAGGTTTAGGTATTGTATGTGGTTGTTGTTAATGTTTAGGGTTAGGTGAGTCGTTAGGTGGGTTTCTGGTGTTGGAATCGGTCCTTTCTGAGAGGCTTGCGCCTCTGATCACCCCGATAGTCGGCGTTTTGCTAATGCTGCGATGTGCAGGATGGAGTAGTGATCGGAGTTAGGTTTATGGGCGGCGATTTTTAGTTTAGTCGATTGGTGCACTTTGTAAATGGGTTTTTGTAGTTTGGTGCGTCGATTTTATGAATTTTGGTTGGGTCGTCTATAAACACCGCCTCAGCGGATTTGTTAGTAAGCCTCCACCTGGGAAGATATTAAGCTAGGAAGAGTTTATGTAGGAGAATAGTTGACCTTAAGCGGTCGGAATTTCGGGTGAAATTCTTACCGGGAAAGGGGGGGAATGTTACGGCCACTGGAGTCGCCGCAACAGGGAAACTCCGTCAGAACGTCGTCTAACGCAACTAAAGCTTTGGTAGAACGGGTTCGGCCCGAATCGCAATTGAAACGGTGTGAATATCTGGTTGCCTAATAGTGTGGCCGCCTGGCCTGATGCACAGATTAAAATGTCAACTAAGAGGGCATTATGGGAAAATGACGAATTTCCGTGAGGTGGTTGCTGGTTTTGTTTGACAGGTGGTTGTTGGAAGGTGAAGGACGCCGGCTATAGGTAGGAGCGTTTTAGTGTTTTGTATAAGTGAATAACGTGGTAACACGGAATTGTAAAACGCCGCCTTGATCGCGGAGGCTCCAGTTTGGTTTTATTTTGTAAGAATATTGGTGCAGGATCCTCTGGCGAAACCGAGTTTAATTGGGATATCGTGTCGGCGTAGCCCTCCATTTTGGTTTGTGAAATTGTGTTTGTCAGGGAACCGGCGTCAACCGTAAGTAGCACCTAACGTTTTATACCTTAATAAGGGGTTAAGTCCTTTTTTTTTTGTTGTGTTAGGGTTCCTTTTTCTGGTACCCGGAGAACTCTCTTTTTGTGTCCTGGAGGTTCTTCCTGGCCCGTTGAAAGTTCCCTGTGATAAGCCTGGAAGCTTACGTTTGCTCTTGGTGGAGCCCTAGGGTGTGCAGCGGCCAGTCTACGGAGCTTTTGGTGGATCTTCTTCTCCACGCCTTGTGAGCGAGCTCCCCTTGGTGTCTCAAGAGTTCCCACCCCCGTGAGGTTGAGCTATGTGGTGATCCTCGTATGCCATAGTTTGGTTTGAATCACAGTAACGAGGGACAGTCAGGGAATAGCGCGGTGGTGGCAGAGCTGGAGCATCGCTGCTCCTTCGTCGACGACCCCCCCAGGCCGTACGACCCACTTCGGTGGCCTTTTGAGAGTCCGGAACCCCCGGAGTGTAACTGTTTGTCAGACCCGAGAAGCACGACTGTAAGTAGCCTTTTGCAATTCTTATATCATCACCTCATTGGGAGTTGAAGTGAGGCCCTGGAGCATCAACTCCCCCCCTGGACGTGTGATTGTTGGTATTCCTGGTGAATTGAATTTAGTAAATATTTTGGTATTTAAGTGGTATAAATAGTACACGTTAATACCATTTTAAATCTGTTTTGTATTTATATGTATGTGTACACGTCTAAGTTTTCCTGTGAGTTATAAGCCGGCCATTGTGTTGTTACTCATTTTAAATAAATTATATTTAGGTTAGACCCCAAACGATTGTGCCTTATTCCCCCACGTGATTAATTAACTGTTATATTATAATAGTATATAAGTAAGTTAGTAAACATCCCCCTTTCTTTTTGTGACATAGTCTGCCACACTGTGAAACGAGTAAAAGGCCTTTTCCTACGTTATTAGTGGCACATAGTTGTCGTGGAGGTCACCTGACCACCATATCATTTTCTTTTGCCCCTCAGGCCTTATTTTTCTCTCTTAGGTCGTGCCCACCTGGGTACTGTTAAACTGCCCCCCCCCAGGGAGGGGCCCACATATTCATGATATATGTACTAACATTGTGATGCTCAGTTGCTACTGGGGTTAGATATTAAATATATGCTCTTTAGAGTGTGATACTTGTTTGTTACTGTGGCTAAATATTAAATACATACTTATTGAATCCTTCTCAGTAGTTTGTTTTCAAGAGACCGTCACAGCTGAGACTACTTACCCACTCCATCTTAACTGAGCTAAGCCAGGCTTATAAATTTTTGTTTCTCTCCCCGGAGTTTATTCGTGGCAACCATTTGAACTCAGAGTAATCAATTATTAACCACTCATTTTGTTCCTCTGTTATCATATCATTTTTGCATATCATTAAATATATATTTTTTAAATATATTTTTTTTTATATTTTTTTTTTCGGGGAGGAACAAGTAGCTTGAGACTAATCTGTAATTATTTATTTTTACTAACCTTAGGCTGCTAGCTTCAAGCCAGTGCTCAGAGATACATAATATATTAAAAGGGTTTTCATGTAAGACAACATTTAGTTCATTGATCTTGTTTGGAAGACTTTGAACATTCACATGTAGCACAGAGCACTGATAACACTTCAAATTTTTGAGCACATCACCACAGTCAGTTACGCCCTCTTCGGGATGGAAAAAACCGATTTAATACCACTCCTTCAGGCCAAATTTGTGAATCTAGAATATTTTGCGATTCCTCCTTTAAGACGGAAATTTTAAAAGAATCGTATGTTCGTGGATCTCTCGATGCCAGTTTTTCTACTTTGCAACTTGGAGCATATTTGTATAAGTAAGTGCGAAGTTGATCCGCATCAGCTCCTGTTTCGAAGTTCGACACATGATAGGAGAAATACTTTATTTGTGATGCTGACGCGGCCCTGAATGGACATTCAGTTAAGTTGCTAGAACTACCCACCAAAATGCTTCTTCGTTTGTTGTTTGTTCTCTTAGGTATTTTTCCCTTTGATTGAGGGACTTCTTTATTATCACTATTTAAGTTTATTATGTCGCACATAAGTTTTGCATCTGTTTGGCTTACTGCTTTAGATGTTGACGGGGCATTCGTAACACGATTCTTGGTGACACACGAGTAGGTTGCTTTATCCTTGTCCTTATTTACATTAGCTTGGTCACCGTTCTTTGCAGCGGCAGTCTCAGATGTTGCCCTTGAACTTGCCGATGTAGTTTCATCCATTTTGGGCTCCATATGTTTTAATAGTTGGACTTGTTCAGTTAGCGATTTTATGGCAATATTCTGATTTAATATAATCTGATCTTTCTGCTTTATGATCTCTTCTAGATATTTTATCGTGATTTTATCGACGGCTTGCGGATCGTATATTTTATCTGAGCATACTGGGATTATGTCAGTGTTTGATGTAAGACTGTCTGTGTCTTCATCGCAACAAATTATTGTGTTGTTATCCATGTATTTGATGTTTTTAAACTTTTTCAGACAGCAAGGGTGCGATAACCGCCCACATTTTAAACATTTGAGCCCGTTTGGAGCACGCTTTAGGCAGCGTTTACATGAACTATCAGGTTCCGAGTCTATATTGCTCTCAATCATCTCAAATTAGATATCAAATTTATGACTTGTAGCGACCGTTGGTGGCTTAGGGAAATAACCAATACTATTACTGATAAGGAGTTGTTTACAATCTCTATCGTTGGTTTAGCACAAGATTACTCACTTTAAAATGGTTCCTGACTTATGCCAACACTTGTGTGCAAGTAAAAACTGTTACCAAAGAGATTACACAACTTTTCACTATTTAAAATTTAGTCTTTAACACTTTGTAATACACAGATCTCGAGACTGTCAAAACGGGATGTGTTCCTATTTCACCAACCTCACTATGAATCCAAATAATAATAATAATAATAATAATAATAATAATAATAATAATAATAATAATAATAATAATAATAATAATAATAATAATAATAATAATAATGGGATGTACCAATAATCACAGACAGAACCATCTTAGCTAACCGACCAGACATAGTGTTGCACAACAAAAAAGATAAAACATGCCTACTCATTGACATAGCCGTTCCAGATGACTCGAACATCATGTCCAAAGAAACTGAAAAAATCAGTAAATATAAGGACCTGGAAATCGAAATCAGTAGGATGTGGAGTTGTAGAGCCAAAACAGTACCAGTCGTGGTAGGAGCATTGGGTACAATAAAGAAGGCATTTGACCAGAACCTCAAAATGCTCCCAGGTCACCCATCAGCTAATGAAGTGCAGAAGATCGCACTGATGGGCACCGCACATATCCTGCGAAAGGTGTTAGGGTAAATAACTTTGATCTCTTGTTGAGATCTGGATTTACCCAAATTCTGTCAATGAACGACAAGAGGAAGAATAGTAATAACAATAATAATAATAATAATAATAATAATAATAATAATAATAATAATAATAATAATAATAATAATAATAATAATAATAATAATAATAATAATAATAATAATAATAATAATAATAATAATAATAATAATAATAATAATAATAATAATAATAATAATAATAATAATAATAATAATAATAATAATAATAATAATAATAATAATAATAATAATAATAATAATAATAATAATAATAATAATAATAATAATAATAATAATAATAATCACAGACAGAACCATCTTAGCTAACCGACCAGACATAGTGTTGCACAACAAAAAAGATAAAACATGCCTACTCATTGACATAGCCGTTCCAGATGACTCGAACATCATGGCCAAAGAAACTGAAAAAATCAGTAAATATAAGGACCTGGAAATCGAAATCAGTAGGATGTGGAGTTGTAGAGCCAAAACAGTACCAATCGTGGTAGGAGCATTGGGTACAATAAAGAAGGCATTTGACCAGAACCTCAAAATGCTCCCAGGTCACCCATCAGCTAATGAAGTGCAGAAGATCGCACTGATGGGCACCGCACATATCCTGCGAAAGGTGTTAGGGTAAATAACTTTGATCTCTTGTTGAGATCTGGATTTACCCAAATTCTGTCAATGAACGACAAGAGGAAGAATAGTAATAATAATAATAATAATAATAATAATAATAATAATAATAATAATAATAATAATAATAATAATAATAATAATAATAATAATAATAATAATAATAATAATAATAATAATAATAATAATAATAATAATAATAATAATAATAATAATAATAATAATAATAATAATAATAATAATAATAATAATAATAATAATAATAATAATAATAATAATAATAATAATAATAATAATAATAATAATAATAATAATAATAATAATAATAATAATAATAATAATAATAATAATAATAATAATAATAATAATAATAATAATAATAATAATAATAATAATAATAATAATAATAATAATAATAATAATAATAATAATAATAATAATAATAATAATAATAATAATAATAATAATAATAATAATAATAATAATAATAATAATAATAATAATAATAATAATAATAATAATAATAATAATAATAATAATAATAATAATAATAATAATAATAATAATAATAATAATAATAATAATAATAATAATAATAATAATAATAATAATAAACTTTAAAGATACTGTACCTTACTACCTGTATGAGCCGCCTGCTATATGCGAAGATGAAGAAGTTAGACTCTACTGGAACCGTCAAATAATAACTGACAAACCTACACCAAACAACATCCCTGACATTGTGCTAACGCGGAAGAAGGAAAAAACAACATACATAATAGACATCTCGGTACCACTGCCTACAAATCTGACAAAAGTGCATGCAGAAAAAGTAGGGAAATACTTACCTCTGGCAGACGAAATAAAGGCTATGTGGAAAATGGAAAATGTGAGGATAGTCCCGATAATCATCGGTGCAACCGGTGAAATACCTAAGAAACTGCATGACAGCTTAAATATTCTACAAGTGGAACCAGCATTATACATACCTATGCAAAAATCCATCCTGCTCGATACGTGCAGTATAGTAAGAAGGGTACTCGGCGAAGGTACAACTAACCGCGAGTCTGAAAGAACGCAGGAGTAATTACCAACGTTCACCTGCTACGATCATCATATGTCCTTGCTCCCAGGAGTCGCATATATGATATACACCTGCATGAAGCATGCAGTGACACAGGGATAATAATAATAATAATAATAATAATAATAATAATAATAATAATAATAATAATAATAATAATAATAATAATAATAATAATAATAATAATAATAATAATAATAATAATAATAATAATAATAATAATAATAATAATAATAATAATAATAATAATAATAATAATAATAATACCATTACCATTTACCATTTATTTATTGACAACATTTATGTACATATTACATGTGATGTCACAAATTACAAACAAATATTGTATTTTCACTGCCGGGTATAGTCCATATATTCTTGTACAGAATAAAAACATTTCTGCTTCAAAAGTTTCTTAGCCCGATTGACAAATTGATTGTAGTTTAAGCGTCTTGTTTCTCTAATGTGGTTTACAAAGTTATTATAAATATTTATATCTAGCTTATTAATTTTTGTTGTGCGTATCCGAGAATACGGCTGTACCAGATTCTCCGCCATTCTCGTGTTATATGCGTGCAAGTCAGCGTGAGCTGTGAATTTACTTAAGTTTGCTCTTATTTGTTTGAGTGTGTCGAGAATGTAGATGCATGGTAGCGGAAGAATTCCCAACTCTATGAATATGGGTCTGCAGGAAGCATCATATGGTGCTCCGTAGAGTATGCGTACAGCCGCCTTCTGGTAGACAAATACTTTGTCAGCTTTCACAGAGTTTCCCCAAAGATGTACCCCATATGTTAAATGAGAGTGCACGTTTGCGTAATATACCATATGTAACACATCATTAGTTAAACAATACTTCAATTGTCTCATTACAAATACCTGTGAGGCCAGCTTTGTGCAGAGATAGTCTATGTGCGGTATCCAATTCAAGAAAGTATCCAGGACAATGCCTAAAAGTTTGACTGGTTCTGATTTAGTTACCCATCTATCTGAACAAATTTGTAAGTGGTGGGTTTTTGCTTCGTTAAGCTTAAGTTTGTTGGCTGTAAACCATGACTTCGCTCTATCTAGACTATCTCCGCTCAAATCTGATTTGCCTCTGTTTAATAATGTCGTGTCATCCGCAAATAGGATGCACTTGCTATGACCATTAAGTGCTGATGGCAAATCATTAATATAATAAAGGAATAGAATGGGACCCAGCACAGAGCCCTGGGGAACGCCATTACTGACCGACAACATATCTGATTCCTTGCCATTACAAACAACATATTGTTTCCTGTTAGACAGGTATGAGGAGAGCAATTCCAGAACATTACCTCTAATACCATAATACTCTAGTTTTAGCAGCAACACTTCGACTACTACACAGTCGAAAGCCTTCGTAAGGTCGCACATTGTTACAAATGTGCATAGACCCTCATCGAGACCCTCGACTGCATCATCGATCAAAGTAGCCACTGCCTTAACTGTAGATTTGTTTTTCCTAAAACCATATTGGGAGACGTTGAATAGTGCTTTATTTTCAGTGTATGAAGTTAAGTTCACTTTTAGGATTATTTCGAATACTTTCCCAATTACTGGTATAATGGCTATGGGTCTATAGTTGTCTATATCTTCCAAATCACCTTTTTTGTAGATTGGCAGTATTTTGGTTATTTTCAATGACTCTGGCCAATTACCTTCCTCAATACACTTGTTGAACAAAATTGTAAGTGGTTCAACCAGACTTTCAAGTGAGGCTTTAATCATGGCACTATTTAGTCCATAGAAGTCTAGGCAAGGTGAGTTTTTGAGGTTCGTTATTGCCATTTTTACGTCAGATTGTAAGATTGGCGACATAAAGAAGGAAAAATTGGGCTTATTAGCCTGGTTTAAGAAGACTGCTGGAGTTACGGGGCTGTCTCCAATATCATTTATAATGCGTTCGGAAACAGAAGCAAAATGTTTGTTAAAGTCTTGACAACAAATGGTTGTGCGTGCATTTTCGTTTTTTCCTGAATTTTTTTCATTGTTTACAAGTCTCCACGCCACTTTGCTCCTATTTTCCGCTTCTTGTATCATTTTGCTATATGTGTTTCTTTTTTCCTCTCTAAGCGCTTTCTTGTAATCTGTTCGACTTCTGCTAAAATTAATCCAATCTTCGCTTGATTTAGTACTACTAAACTTTTTTTTATATATTTTAACTTGTTTTCGCATATTTCTAAGTCTGTCGTTGAACCACCCAATTTTCCTAATATTAGCTTTCACAGTTTTTATAGGGAAATAAATATCTACAATTTTATGCAAATTATCTAATATTGTTCTTGCACATTCATCAGAGCTTACGCTCCCTATTTGTAAATTTTCCCAGTTTATTGTGCGCAGTTTATTTGCAAATTTTTTTATACTGTTTTTTGTAATTATTCTCCTCTTCTCCGATTCATTGTATTCATTATTGCTTTTTTGTGTCATAATCAGATACACACCAGAATGATCAGACAGAAGAGGGTCATAATTACCTGTTATAAAATTATTAGGACACATATTCGTCAAAATGTTGTCGAGACAAGAGCTTGTAGTGAGAGTGACTCTAGTTGGTTGATGAATATAATGGTTCATGCCATACATTGCATTTATGTTTCTTATATCTTTAGCATGATTTGTTTCATTGTCTAGATTAATATTTATGTCTCCCACAATAATTATATCTTGGTACCTGCGCGCTACAAATTCCATGACCCTTATAAAACAGTTCTTAAATATGGTTATATCACCATGACTAGAAGATCTATACAATACAAGAATGAATGTTTTATTTGCGGTTTCTGCACCACAGAATTCTGCATGCACTGGTAGCGAGTAGGTGTCAAGATTTATAGATTTTAAAGTTACATTGTTATTTGAGTAAATGGCAACACCGCCATGATACTTATTTTCCGAGCGACAGTAGCTTGAGACTAATCTGTAATTATTTATTTTTACTAACCTTAGGCTGCTAGCTTCAAGCCAGTGCTCAGAGATACATAATATATTAAAAGGGTTTTCATGTAAGACAACATTTAGTTCATTAATCTTGTTTGGAAGACTTTGAACATTCACATGTAGCACAGAGCACTGATAACACTTCAAATTTTTGAGCACATCACCACAGTCAGTTACGCCCTCTTCGGGATGGAAAAAACCGATTTAATACCACTCCTTCAGGCCAAATTTGTGAATCTAGAATATTTTGCGATTCCTCCTTTAAGACGGAAATTTTAAAAGAATCATATGTTCGTGGATCTCTCGATGCCAGTTTTTCTACTTTGCAACTTGGAGCATATTTGTATAAGTAAGTGCGAAGTTGATCCGCATCAGCTCCTGTTTCGAAGTTCGACACATGGTAGGAGAAATACTTTATTTGTGATGCTGACGCGGCCCTGAATGGACATTCAGTTAAGTTGCTAGAACTACCCACCAAAATGCTTCTTCGTTTGTTGTTTGTTCTCTTAGGTATTTTTCCCTTTGATTGAGGGACTTCTTTATTATCACTATTTAAGTTTATTATGTCGCACATAAGTTTTGCATCTGTTTGGCTTACTGCTTTAGATGTTGACGGGGCATTCGTAACACGATTCTTGGTGACACACGAGTAGGTTGCTTTATCCTTGTCCTTATTTACATTAGCTTGGTCACCGTTCTTTGCAGCGGCAGTCTCAGATGTTGCCCTTGAACTTGCCGATGTAGTTTCATCCATTTTGGGCTCCATATGTTTTAATAGTTGGACTTGTTCAGTTAGCGATTTTATGGCGATATTCTGATTTAATATAATCTGATCTTTCTGCTTTATGATCTCTTCTAGATATTTTATCGTGATTTTATCGACGGCTTGCGGATCGTATATTTTATCTGAGCATACTGGGATTATGTCAGTGTTTGATGTAAGACTGTCTGTGTCTTCATCGCAACAAATTATTGTGTTGTTATCCATGTATTTGATGTTTTTAAACTTTTTCAGACAGCAAGGGTGCGATAACCGCCCACATTTTAAACATTTGAGCCCGTTTGGAGCACGCTTTAGGCAGTGTTTACATGAACTATCAGGTTCCGAGTCTATATTGCTCTCAATCATCTCAAATTAGATATCAAATTTATGACTTGTAGCGACCGTTGGTGGCTTAGGGAAATAACCAATACTATTACTGATAAGGAGTTGTTTACAATCTCTATCGTTGGTTTAGCACAAGATTACTCACTTTAAAATGGTTCCTGACTTATGCCAACACTTGTGTGCAAGTAAAAACTGTTACCAAAGAGATTACACAACTTTTCACTATTTAAAATTTAGTCTTTAACACTTTGTAATACACAGATCTCGAGACTGTCAAAACGGGATGTGTTCCTATTTCACCAACCTCACTAATGCTACTAATAATAATAATAATAATAATAATAATAATAATAATAATAATAATAATAATAATAATAATAATAATAATAATAATAATAATAATAATAATAATAATAATAATAATAATAATAATAATAATAATAATAATAATAATAATAATAATAATAATAATAATAATAAAAATAATCACCGTATCACAAAAATCTGTCATACTATCGACATGTCGCACTATCCGCCGTGTGTTAGCCACTGACGGACACGTTGGCCTCTAGGGGCCCCGTGTCTGACAGGAGTCATGCTACCAACGTAAGTTGTGGTAAAAAAAAAAAAAAAAAAAAAAAAATAATAATAATAATAATAATAATAATAATAATAATAATAATAATAATAATAATAATAATAATAATAATAATAATAATAATAATAATAATAATAATAATAATAATAATAATAATAATAATAATAATAATAATAATAATAATAATAATAATAATAATAATAATAATAACTTTAAAAGACGGTCTAAACAACATAGGAATACCCTTGAATACCTACCGAACCATACAGAAGTCAGTCATCTTAGACGCCACAAACATAGTCCGGTCTTTCCTAGAGTAGTAGGGTCGAAGTCTAGATCTTGCTAATAATAGCCGATTTAGATTTTCTGAAACCAGAGAAATCTGAGAGATTAAAAAAAAAAAAAAAAAAAAAAATAATAATAATAATAATAATAATAATAATAATAATAATAATAATAATAATAATAATAATAATAATAATAATAATAATAATAATAATAATAATAATAATAATAATAATAATAATAATAATAATAATAATAATAATAATAATAATAATAATAATAATAATAATAATAATAATAATAATAATAATAATAATAATAATAATAATAATAATAATAATAATAATAATAATAATAATAATAATAATAATAATAATAATAATAATAATAATAATAATAATAATAATAATAATAATAATAATAATAATAATAATAATAATAATAATAATAATAATAATAATAATAATAATAATAATAATAATAATAATAATAATAATAATAATAATAATAATAATAATAATAATAATAATAATAATAATAATAATAATAATAATAATAATAATAATAATAATAATAATAATAATAATAATAATAATAATAATAATAATAATAATAATAATAATAATAATAATAATAATAATAATAATAATAATAATAATAATAATAATAATAATAATAATAATAATAATAATAATAATAATAATAATAATAATAATAATAATAATAATAATAATAATAATAATAATAATAATAATAATAATAATAATAATAATAATAATAATAATAATAATAATAATAATAATAATAATAATAATAATAATAATAATAATAATAATAATAATAATAATAATAATAATAATAATAATAATAATAATAATAATAATAATAATAATAATAATAATAATAATAATAATAATAATAATAATAATAATAATAATAATAATAATAATACCATTTACCATTTACCATTTATTTATTGACAACATTTATGTACATATTACATGTGATGTCACAAATTACAAACAAATATTGTATTTTCACTGCCGGGTATAGTCCATATATTCTTGTACAGAATAAAAACATTTCTGCTTCAAAAGTTTCTTAGCCCGATTGACAAATTGATTGTAGTTTAAGCGTCTTGTTTCTCTAATGTGGTTTACAAAGTTATTATAAATATTTATATCTAGCTTATTAATTTTTGTTGTGCGTATCCGAGAATACGGCTGTACCAGATTCTCCGCCATTCTCGTGTTATATGCGTGCAAGTCAGCGTGAGCTGTGAATTTACTTAAGTTTGCTCTTATTTGTTTGAGTGTGTCGAGAATGTAGATGCATGGTAGCGGAAGAATTCCCAACTCTATGAATATGGGTCTGCAGGAAGCATCATATGGTGCTCCGTAGAGTATGCGTACAGCCGCCTTCTGGTAGACAAATACTTTGTCAGCTTTCACAGAGTTTCCCCAAAGATGTACCCCATATGTTAAATGAGAGTGCACGTTTGCGTAATATACCATATGTAACACATCATTAGTTAAACAATACTTCAATTGTCTCATTACAAATACCTGTGAGGCCAGCTTTGTGCAGAGATAGTCTATGTGCGGTATCCAATTCAAGAAAGTATCCAGGACAATGCCTAAAAGTTTGACTGGTTCTGATTTAGTTACCCATCTATCTGAACAAATTTGTAAGTGGTGGGTTTTTGCTTCGTTAAGCTTAAGTTTGTTGGCTGTAAACCATGACTTCGCTCTATCTAGACTATCTCCGCTCAAATCTGATTTGCCTCTGTTTAATAATGTCGTGTCATCCGCAAATAGGATGCACTTTAGGATGCACTTGCTATGACCATTAAGTGCTGATGGCAAATCATTAATATAATAAAGGAATAGAATGGGACCCAGCACAGAGCCCTGGGGAACGCCAATAATAATAATAATAATAATAATAATAATAATAATAATAATAATAATAATAATAATAATAATAATAATAATAATAATAATAATAATAATAATAATAATAATAATAATAATAATAATAATAATAATAATAATAATAATAATAATAATAATAATAATAATAATAATAATAATAATAATAATAATAATAATAATAATAATAATAATAATAATAATAATAATAATAATAATAATAATAATAATAATAATAATAATAATAATAATAATAATAATAATAATAATAATAATAATAATAATAATAATAATAATAATAATAATAATAATAATAATAATAATAATAATAATAATAATAATAATAATAATAATAATAATAATAATAATAATAATAATAATAATAATAATAATAATAATAATAATAATAATAATAATAATAATAATAATAATAATAATAATAATAATAATAATAATAATAATAATAATAATAATAATAATAATAATAATAATAATAATAATAATAATAATAATAATAATAATAATAATAATAATAATAATAATAATAATAATAATAATAATAATAATAATAATAATAATAATAATAATAATAATAATAATAATAATAATAATAATAATAATAATAATAATAATAATAATAATAATAATAATAATAATAATAATAATAATAATAATAATAATAATAATAATAATAATAATAATAATAATAATAATAATAATAATAATAATAATAATAATAATAATAATAATAATAATAATAATAATAATAATAATAATAATAATAATAATAATAATAATAATAATAATAATAATAATAATAATAATAATAATAATAATAATAATAACCCGCGTGGGGTTTGTCTGTCCCCAGCCGGGCGCGTCCCCAGGTGGCGGATAGGGGAATGCTCGTCAGCATTGCTGAAGGGTAGGAGGGAAATAAAATACCTCTCGCGGACCAAAACAGACCGGGAAGGGGTAGTGACTAGATCACTATATCGGGAGCGACGACCCCACGGACCCTAGTCGACCGCAAGGTTATCCCAAACTGGATATCGGGAGTGACAGACCCGCGGACCTGAGTCAACCGTTCAACGGGCCAACTACCCGCGGACGTGTAAAATAAGTTCCAAGAAATAAGAAACAAGCCTCGGATGCACTGGGTGAACAGGCTGGGCCCAGTGCAAATAGTTCACAGCCGGCTGAGGTACGTGATGAAGTCTATGGCATCACCCTCAGAAGCAGGACCATAGCACCGCGAAGGACTACGGACAGAGAAGCAAATGCTCAGGAAATTGTTGCTGAGGATATTAACCCCCAGCCCAACCCTGCAGCAGCACCAAACACCAGGCAAAGGACGAAATGGACAGAGGAAATGAATAAATTTATCGTTCTAAGCTACTACATAATTACCAACATCGAGAGAGATAAGATTCCATACAGCGTCGAATTGCACAGAAGGGTCACGAACAAGTTCCCAGAAATAGCAAATAAAACTATTCAAAATGTACTAGACCAAAGAAGATGGCTGATGTCAAACAATAAAATTACACCTACTGAACTACAAGAAATAAAGAATCAAGCAAAGATAGAACTAGGAATTGAGGAACATATGGATGAAAGGGGGAATGGAGAAGAAAATGCAAACAACATTGAAAATGACCAAGAAAGAAACATAACACCTGAAAACGACACGGAAGTCACATTTGAACAATCGTTCGCAGAATATGCAGAGATGAACGCCATATACAGACCCAAACTGCCTAGGTTGAAAGGCAGCAGTAACACCAATGCAATACTGGAGAAAGTAAATGAAATCATAAAACAAAGGATCAATGAAACGCAAGACCTGGCACAAGTGCATACGCTCATATATGTGGGAGCCGTGACTACTCTAAAAATGCACAAACAGGAAATAAAAATCAACTGTCCCAAAAAAAATAACAACAACATAAATTATCAACCACCATGGATAAAACGACTACAGGGAAAAATCAATGACCTTAGAAAATCGCTAGGGCGTTTGACACAATCAACAAGAAATGGAGCCAGTGAAAAAACTAAGAGGAAGGCTAAAACAATAATTGAGAGATATGAAAACGACAAACGCAAGACAAACATAGAAATAACAGACTACTTAAAACAGTTACTCGCTGCAACAGCAAAAAGGCTCAGAAGATACCAGAAAAGCCATAAAAGACGAACTCAGAACAAAAGGTTTAATGCAAGTGAGAAACAGTTCTATAATAGTCTTAACAATGAAGGAGGAGATACAGACCAATCCATAGAAATAGATAAAGAAGAAACGATAAACTTCTGGAAGAACATATGGGAAAATGCTACGCCCCACAAACAAGCTGCCTGGATTAGAGAAGAGGTGAGATCCATTGGAAATATAAGAACAATGGAAGGGAGTGAAATATCAGATGCGGAAGTGAAAGAAGCCATCAAAAAGACGCACAGCTGGAAAGGACCTGGTAACGACGGCCTACATAATTATTGGCTAAAAAGCTTCCCATCGACCTACGAAGCGCTAGCGAAACACTTCACAACCATCATTAAAGACCCTAACCAGATACCACAGTTTATGACAAAGGGAGTAACCTATCTCATCCCGAAAACCAGCCCACCAGAAGCCAATCCTGCAAAATATAGACCTATCACATGCCTGCCTACAATATATAAAATACTCACCTCTATCATCACGAATAAAATATATAAACACCTAGAGCGAAACAAAATAATCACGGAAGAGCAAAAAGGATGCAGGAGAGGAGCGCAAGGATGTAAGGAACAGCTAATAATCGATGAAATACTAACAGGCGAAATAAAAAAACGCAAGAAGAATCTATACACTGCCTATATCGATTATCAAAAAGCGTTTGATAGCGTACCTCACTCGTGGCTTCTGAAAGTTATGGGAATTTATAAAATTGATCCAACATTACTGCAGTTCCTACAAACCATCATGTGCAAATGGGAAACTACGCTCAAGTTAAGCATCGGTCAGCTGAAAGAAGTGGGAAACGTCAAGATAAAGAGAGGAATTTTTCAAGGTGACTCTCTGAGTGCACTATGGTTCTGCCTAGCACTCAATCCAATGTCCCGAAGGCTCAACACCATGCAAGGAGTCCATGTGCATGAACAAAATGTCACACATCTATTATATATGGACGATTTGAAGCTATATGCAGAAACCAGAACCAATCTTGACAAGTTAATGCAATGGACCGAAAAATTCAGTAAAGACCTTCACATGAATTTCGGGATAGAGAAATGCAAAGTGAATGCCATGAAAACCGGCAAATGGGAGCAAACTCAAAAATATAAAACCAGAGAAAATGAGGAAATAGAAGGAATGGAGGAAGAAGAATTATATAAATACTTGGGATACCTACAAACAAGAGGTATACATCGAAAAACCGCCAAGACACAGATCACCAAAAAATTTAACCAACGACTAAGCCTAATTCTAAAAACTGAATTATGGGCCAAGAACAAGTTCAAGGCAATCAACACCTTTGCTATCCCTGTACTTACTTACAGCTTTGGAGTAATCCGATGGACTGCAACTGAATTACAAGACCTAGATCGAGCAGTCAGAAAAGAACTTACTAGGCACAGGGTACATCATCCCAGAAGTGCAACGGAAAGGCTATACCTACCTAGGTCCGAAGGCGGAAGAGGTCTGATCTCCATCTCCAACCTCCACTATCGCCAAATAAAACATCTGAGAGAATACTTCATAAAAAAGGCACAAGATTCAGCACTTCATAGATACGTATCACAAGCAGACACTAATCTGACACCATTAAATCTAGGTAATCTTGCCTATGATGCCGAAGCTCATATTATAACTCGCTCTGACATGCTGAATACTTGGAAATCAAAACCTCTACACGGCAAACACCCGCAGATTATAGAGCAAGCCCACATCGACCACAAGGCATCTTACGAGTGGTTAAGGAAAGGTTACCTGTATGCAGAGACAGAGGGATTCTTAATAGCCATTCAAGACCAAGTAGTAAACACAAAATATTACCGAAGACATATAATAAGAGACATACATACAGATGACAAATGCAGGCTATGCAAATCAAAACCTGAAACAATCGACCACATTGTAAGCGGATGTACCAGTATTACAGCCACAGAATATACGAGAAGGCATAACAACGTAGCCAAAATCATACACCAGGAGATATGTCAACAAGAAGGTATACCAACAGACAACATACCCTACTATCAATACGATCCACAGAATGTCATAGAAAACGACACGAGAAAGATATATTGGAACTGGGAAATAATAACTGACAGAGCCATACAACATAATGTACCCGATATCGTACTACAACACAAGGATAAAAGTATCACTTACCTCATAGAAGTTTCTATTCCTAACGCCGCCAACCTAGAAAAGAAAAATACCGAAAAGCTGACGAAATATCTACCACTTGCAGAAGAAATACGGGAAATGTGGCGGCAGGAGAAAGTCATTATCGTACCAATCATCCTAGGAGCAACCGGTGAAATCCCCAAAAATCTTGCCCACAATTTAAAATCCATAAACCTAAAAGAACACCTCATTTATAAAATGCAAAAATCAGTCATAATTGATACCTGTAGTATGTGCAGAAGGACGCTGAATACTCACCAGGAACTATAATAATCTCTAAGTGCTTGAAGGCTTTCCGCACTTAAAGAAAATACCGACAAGAGTCGTGAGAACGAAATAATAATAATAATAATAATAATAATAATAATAATAATAATAATAATAATAATAATAATAATAATAATAATAATAATAATAATAATAATAATAATAATAACCCGTGGGGGTTTCGCCAGTTCCTCTATCGGGCGCGTCCCCGTGCGAATAGGGGAACGCTCATCGGCTCTGCCGGCGGGTAGGGAGGAAATAAAATACTCCCCGTGGAATAAAAACTGGCACACCCATGGATATGGAGATAAATATATATGATGAAGAATTGTCGCTGCCTGAGGAACGTCAGGGCGTGTCTGGAGCCGACGCTGGACACGACAGCATGCGGGACGTCGGTGACAGGAGGTTGAGGAGGCGGACACCTGTCGAACAAAGAACTACAGCCCAACTAAACAATGAAGAGGAAACTGAACAAAGGATGGACAACCCTAACATCCCTTCACCTGATGGCTTGCCTCCCGTTAGGAGGGCTGCTGTTAGGAGAGAGAGCACTAGACGAATAAAGTGGACAAGAAAATTAAATATAGACGTCATGAGTTGCTTTTATTACGTCAACGAGTGCAGCGATAAACCTCTTCCTGGATGGAGATATTCCTTTCATGTCGAATTCAATAAAAGACACCCAGAACTTAATATCACCGAACAAAATATAGTAGATAGGAAAAATGTTATAATCAAAAAAGGGTATCTTACACAAACTGAACTTGACGAGGTAAAGCGACAGGTAGGTAGAGAACTTTACCAGAGGGAACTTATAGGGGAGCAGACAGAAGAGCAAGAACCCCAAGAAGTTGCAATAATCAATTCAATAGAGATTGACGAACTTGTTACCGAAACGAGGGGCAATAGCGAAATAAAAAATATAGAAGAAAAATTCCTTAGCCACATCGCATACTATCATGAAACTGACCCTCTCACACGACCAATAATACCGAGACTCAAAAATATAGATAAATGTAAACATATCATCAGTAAAGTGAACGAGGTTGTAAAACGGTATTTAAGCATACATCAAGATTTAAAAGAAGTTCACCTGGCTTTATACTGCGCTGCAATAACAGCCGTTGAACTAAATGGGCAAAGCACGTACACCCTAAAAGCAAAATCAAATGAAAAACAAGCAGAGCCAGCGTGGAAAAGACGTATCGAGAATGATATTGACCTATTAAGGTCAAAAGCGGATACAATAGCTGAGTACCTGAAAGGTAATAAATCCAATAAAGTCATAAGAAAAGTAAAAGAAATTGCAAAAAAGGGAAACATTACCCTTTCAGACACCAACTTCCAGAAACTGGTAATTCTCAAAGACCTATACAGGCAAAAAGCAAAAGCTAAGGGAGCAAGACTTAGGAGATACAATGAACTAACTAAAAGAAAACAACAAAATGCTGAGTTCAGGAATAACCAAAGACAGTTTTTACGTAAACTAGACAGCGGCAAAGATGCCGAACCATCAAAATCCAATGTTGACATAACTAAGTTTAGTGAATACTGGAACTCGATATGGGGAAAAACAGAGGGATTTAATAAAAATGCACCGTGGATTCAGGATATCTTAGAACAACATTCCAACCTTCCTGAAATGTCTGCTGAAGAATTCACAGTTAGCGATATCGAAAACGCTATCAAGAAAACACATAACTGGAAGGCACCTGGACCTGACAGAATTCAAAACTTTTGGCTTAAGTATTTTACAGCTGCACACGCTACCTTAGCTGCTTGTTTTACAAAAGCACTGAATGACCCAACTGAAATGCCAGAATTTCTAACTGAAGGCAATACCTATCTGCTTTTCAAAAAGGGTGAGCCAAATTCACCACAAAATTACAGGCCCATAACGTGTCTGTCAGTGGTCTACAAGTTATTCACTTCTGTCATCAATGAAAAGATCTACCAACATTGCGAAACAAATAATATTTTCACAGAGGAGCAAAAGGGATGCATACGAGGAGCACTAGGCTGTAAACAGCAATTAACAATAGATGCGGTAATACTAAAACAAGTCCAAGCTAAGCGCCGCAATCTCCACGTATGCTACATAGACTACAGCAAAGCCTTTGACTCCGTTCCACACGACTGGTTGGCAAAGATTCTAGAGATCTATAAGATATGCCCAAAAATTAGGAGTATTCTCTCACACCTGATGACAATGTGGAAAACAAACATCTGGATACACAACAAAAGTATAGGAAAAGTGCCCATAAAACAAGGAATTTTTCAAGGAGACTCACTCTCTCCGGTGTGGTTTTGTCTCGCCCTAAATCCATTATCAACTCTTCTAAATAGGACGGACTGTGGATATAAGATCAGCAAAGTAAGCCGAAGGAGGCTGTCGCACTTATTATATATGGATGACTTGAAAATGTATGGAGAAACCCAGGTCAAACTTCGCTGTCTAATCGACATTGTCAAAACGTTCAGTGATGATATTAAGATGTCGTTTGGGTTAGACAAATGTGCGATAATACACATTAAGAAAGGAACAATTGAACACGAGGAACAACCAGCAATACACAACATCGCACAACTGCCACCAGAAGAATCATACCGATACCTAGGAACTCCCCAAAATCAAAGAATTGACCATGCAAGCCTTAAAACAGCATTTCAAGAAAAATATAGGAAAAGACTCACCGCCTTACTTAATACTAAGCTCAGTGGGGGTAATCTGTGTATGGCTATAAATTCGTGGGCAGTGCCAGTTCTAACTTATTCCTTTGGGATAGTCAAATGGTCAAATACTGACCTGGATGAGCTTGACCGTCTTACCCGGAGACTACTAGAAAAATTTCGGTGCCTGCATTCTAATTCATCTGTAAGTAGGCTATATACCCCAAGAAGAGAAGGAGGTAGAGGGCTTCTAAACATCAAGAATCTGTGCTTTCAGCAGGAAAAGAGCATGAGACAACGTTTGCTGATGGATGAGAGCGAGTTGATAAATCTAGTAGCTCAGGAAGATAACGGATATACGCCACTTAAGCTGAACCTACACAATTACATGCTAGAAACATCATCAGTAGCAGACAATATAAAACAATGGTCAGATAAAAGTCTCCACGGTAGATATCCCAAATTACTGCAAGCGGACGGTGTTGACAAATCCGCTTCATTCAGATGGCTTATGCGTAGACAACTTTACCCAGAAACTGAGGGGTTTGTAATGGCTATTCAAGACAGAGTCATTAAAACAAGAAACTATGAGAAACACTGTCTGAAGAATGACATCGTTGACAAATGCCGAAAATGTGGAAATATTGGAGAGACTATCGAACACATCACCGCTGGCTGCCCCTCTCTTGCTGAGTCTGATTATTTGGGACGACATAATCAGGTTGCCAAACTAATACACCAGCAACTGGCAATAAAATATAATCTACTAGATGAGGCACCCCCTCCCTACTACAAGTACACTCCTACACCTGTCTTAGAGTCTATAGAAGAAGTTTTATATTGGGATAGGCCAATAATAACCGACCGATCTGTGGACTATAATAGACCAGATATTGTCCTTATTCATAAGTCCAAGAAACTTGGAATTATCATAGACATTGCTGTACCTCTGTCACATAACATTCATAAAACGGAAAGGGAAAAAATTTCAAAGTACGAAAATCTGGCCTACGAACTAAAGAACATCTGGAAACTCCAAAAAATTGAAATATACCCACTGGTGATATCGACTGAAGGAATTATGAGTACCAACTTTTTTAAAAACATCATTAAACTGGGACTGCCAGGCAACATCTTAGATATCGGACAACAGGCGGTCCTGTTGCAAACATGCCACATTGTCCGAAAATTTCTAAATAGCTGAGAAAAACCGAAGTGTTTCCTCACTATATATACCGCACGCCACAAAATTAGGCAGAAATATGAAAGAAATAATAATAATAATAATAATAATAATAATAATAATAATAATAATAATAATAATAATAATAATAATAATAATAATAATAATAATAATAATAATAATAATAATAATAATAATAATAATAATAATAATAATAATAATAATAATAATAATAATAATAATAATAATAATAATAATAATAATAATAATAATAATAATAATAATAATAATAATAATAATAATAATAATAATAATAATAATAATAATAATAATAATAATAATAATAATAATAATAATAATAATAATAATAATAAAGGATCAATGAAACGCAAGACCTGGCACAAGTGCATACGCTCATATATGTGGGAGCCGTGACTACTCTAAAAATGCACAAACAGGAAATAAAAATCAACTGTCCCAAAAAAAATAACAACAACATAAATTATCAACCACCATGGATAAAACGACTACAGGGAAAAATCAATGACCTTAGAAAATCGCTAGGGCGTTTGACACAATCAACAAGAAATGGAGCCAGTGAAAAAACTAAGAGGAAGGCTAAAACAATAATTGAGAGATATGAAAACGACAAACGCAAGACAAACATAGAAATAACAGACTACTTAAAACAGTTACTCGCTGCAACAGCAAAAAGGCTCAGAAGATACCAGAAAAGCCATAAAAGACGAACTCAGAACAAAAGGTTTAATGCAAGTGAGAAACAGTTCTATAATAGTCTTAACAATGAAGGAGGAGATACAGACCAATCCATAGAAATAGATAAAGAAGAAACGATAAACTTCTGGAAGAACATATGGGAAAATGCTACGCCCCACAAACAAGCTGCCTGGATTAGAGAAGAGGTGAGATCCATTGGAAATATAAGAACAATGGAAGGGAGTGAAATATCAGATGCGGAAGTGAAAGAAGCCATCAAAAAGACGCACAGCTGGAAAGGACCTGGTAACGACGGCCTACATAATTATTGGCTAAAAAGCTTCCCATCGACCTACGAAGCGCTAGCGAAACACTTCACAACCATCATTAAAGACCCTAACCAGATACCACAGTTTATGACAAAGGGAGTAACCTATCTCATCCCGAAAACCAGCCCACCAGAAGCCAATCCTGCAAAATATAGACCTATCACATGCCTGCCTACAATATATAAAATACTCACCTCTATCATCACGAATAAAATATATAAACACCTAGAGCGAAACAAAATAATCACGGAAGAGCAAAAAGGATGCAGGAGAGGAGCGCAAGGATGTAAGGAACAGCTAATAATCGATGAAATACTAACAGGCGAAATAAAAAAACGCAAGAAGAATCTATACACTGCCTATATCGATTATCAAAAAGCGTTTGATAGCGTACCTCACTCGTGGCTTCTGAAAGTTATGGGAATTTATAAAATTGATCCAACATTACTGCAGTTCCTACAAACCATCATGTGCAAATGGGAAACTACGCTCAAGTTAAGCATCGGTCAGCTGAAAGAAGTGGGAAACGTCAAGATAAAGAGAGGAATTTTTCAAGGTGACTCTCTGAGTGCACTATGGTTCTGCCTAGCACTCAATCCAATGTCCCGAAGGCTCAACACCATGCAAGGAGTCCATGTGCATGAACAAAATGTCACACATCTATTATATATGGACGATTTGAAGCTATATGCAGAAACCAGAACCAATCTTGACAAGTTAATGCAATGGACCGAAAAATTCAGTAAAGACCTTCACATGAATTTCGGGATAGAGAAATGCAAAGTGAATGCCATGAAAACCGGCAAATGGGAGCAAACTCAAAAATATAAAACCAGAGAAAATGAGGAAATAGAAGGAATGGAGGAAGAAGAATTATATAAATACTTGGGATACCTACAAACAAGAGGTATACATCGAAAAACCGCCAAGACACAGATCACCAAAAAATTTAACCAACGACTAAGCCTAATTCTAAAAACTGAATTATGGGCCAAGAACAAGTTCAAGGCAATCAACACCTTTGCTATCCCTGTACTTACTTACAGCTTTGGAGTAATCCGATGGACTGCAACTGAATTACAAGACCTAGATCGAGCAGTCAGAAAAGAACTTACTAGGCACAGGGTACATCATCCCAGAAGTGCAACGGAAAGGCTATACCTACCTAGGTCCGAAGGCGGAAGAGGTCTGATCTCCATCTCCAACCTCCACTATCGCCAAATAAAACATCTGAGAGAATACTTCATAAAAAAGGCACAAGATTCAGCACTTCATAGATACGTATCACAAGCAGACACTAATCTGACACCATTAAATCTAGGTAATCTTGCCTATGATGCCGAAGCTCATATTATAACTCGCTCTGACATGCTGAATACTTGGAAATCAAAACCTCTACACGGCAAACACCCGCAGATTATAGAGCAAGCCCACATCGACCACAAGGCATCTTACGAGTGGTTAAGGAAAGGTTACCTGTATGCAGAGACAGAGGGATTCTTAATAGCCATTCAAGACCAAGTAGTAAACACAAAATATTACCGAAGACATATAATAAGAGACATACATACAGATGACAAATGCAGGCTATGCAAATCAAAACCTGAAACAATCGACCACATTGTAAGCGGATGTACCAGTATTACAGCCACAGAATATACGAGAAGGCATAACAACGTAGCCAAAATCATACACCAGGAGATATGTCAACAAGAAGGTATACCAACAGACAACATACCCTACTATCAATACGATCCACAGAATGTCATAGAAAACGACACGAGAAAGATATATTGGAACTGGGAAATAATAACTGACAGAGCCATACAACATAATGTACCCGATATCGTACTACAACACAAGGATAAAAGTATCACTTACCTCATAGAAGTTTCTATTCCTAACGCCGCCAACCTAGAAAAGAAAAATACCGAAAAGCTGACGAAATATCTACCACTTGCAGAAGAAATACGGGAAATGTGGCGGCAGGAGAAAGTCATTATCGTACCAATCATCCTAGGAGCAACCGGTGAAATCCCCAAAAATCTTGCCCACAATTTAAAATCCATAAACCTAAAAGAACACCTCATTTATAAAATGCAAAAATCAGTCATAATTGATACCTGTAGTATGTGCAGAAGGACGCTGAATACTCACCAGGAACTATAATAATCTCTAAGTGCTTGAAGGCTTTCCGCACTTAAAGAAAATACCGACAAGAGTCGTGAGAACGAAATAATAATAATAATAATAATAATAATAATAATAATAATAATAATAATAATAATAATAATAATAATATGTCAACAAGAAGGTATACCAACAGACAACATACCCTACTATCAATACGATCCACAGAATGTCATAGAAAACGACACGAGAAAGATATATTGGAACTGGGAAATAATAACTGACAGAGCCATACAACATAATGTACCCGATATCGTACTACAACACAAGGATAAAAGTATCACTTACCTCATAGAAGTTTCTATTCCTAACGCCGCCAACCTAGAAAAGAAAAATACCGAAAAGCTGACGAAATATCTACCACTTGCAGAAGAAATACGGGAAATGTGGCGGCAGGAGAAAGTCATTATCGTACCAATCATCCTAGGAGCAACCGGTGAAATCCCCAAAAATCTTGCCCACAATTTAAAATCCATAAACCTAAAAGAACACCTCATTTATAAAATGCAAAAATCAGTCATAATTGATACCTGTAGTATGTGCAGAAGGACGCTGAATACTCACCAGGAACTATAATAATCTCTAAGTGCTTGAAGGCTTTCCGCACTTAAAGAAAATACCGACAAGAGTCGTGAGAACGAAATAATAATAATAATAATAATAATAATAATAATAATAATAATAATAATAATAATAATAATAATAATAATAATAATAATAATAATAATAATAATAATAATAATAATAATAATAATAATAATAATAATAATAATAATAATAATAATAATAATAATAATAATAATAATAATAATAATAATAATAATAATAATAATAATAATAATAATAATAATAATAATAATAATAATAATAATAATAATAATAATAATAATAATAATAATAATAATTTTAATCAAGCCTCGGATATCAACGACGTTAACGGAGATAGGAGAGTAACTAGATCCGCGTCCGGCAGGGGACGAACGGGTGAGTCGTCTCAGGTCGTCAACCAGCGAAATCCACCCAACAACGAAAACACTAATCTGAGACTAACTCAGAGAGGCCTAACCCAACAGATACGTCAGGCCCCTGATGCTGACGGGAATGTTGCTGAGATATTTCCATCTCAGTCCACACCGCCAGTTCGTGCAAATAGGCAGAGAACCACTTGGACACAACAAATGAACGAATACTTGGTTCGAAGCTACTATACAATAACGAAGGTAGAAACAGTTAAAGTACCCTATAGTGCTGAACTACATAGAATGTTTATTGAGCAATTTCCAACCATGAGACATAAAACAGTTCAAAACATCTTAGACCAACGAAGATCCATCTTCATTAATAACAGACTATCCGCAGACACAATCAACAGGATCAGACAGGAGGTAGCTATTCTTCTTGGAATGCTACAAGAAGAAGAAGAAGAAGCGACCCAACAAGAAAAAGAAACTCATGAACCACAAGGACAACACGAGAACACTCAGCCCACTATAGTAGAGGAGGAGTTTGAAACCGTACATATGATGTATAACGGAATTGATCCTAATATGAAACCTCGCTTGCCTAAACTTATATATAAAACAAATACAAACAAAATTCTGCAGGAGGTTAATGACCTGTTAAAGACCAAGATAACACCGGAAACTACCATCTTAGCCCTACATAGTTTGATTTATACGGCAGCATACGTAACGTTGACACTAAACGGACAAACATTAAAGCAAGACTCTCGTAAAGGCCGAAATCCAAAACTACCAGCGTGGGAAAGACGAATTGTAACCCGGATAGATGTAATCAGGCGAAATATTGGCATCCTGACACGGTACCAGTATCCTAATCCTAGTAAGAAAGTGATAGATTCTGCTTCTCTCTTAATCCATAAACACAGATCAGACAACAATCCCACAGAAAGAGAAATACTAGACCATATGAAACAGACGTTAGCAGCAACGTCAAAGAAACTTAGAAGATACAGAGAAAGTAACAAACGCCGACAACAGAACAGGCAGTTTACAACAAGCCAAGGGCAGTTCTACCGGACTTTAGAGAACGATAGCCGGCAGCAAGCTGACATAGGGGAAGAGACAACGCCAAGCGCAGATGCTATTAAGGATTTCTGGTCAAACACATGGAGTGAAGGCGTCAATCATAAGACCACCAAATGGCTTCAGGAAGAGAGAAAACGCAATTCGAAACTAAGAACAATGTTGGATTGGAAGATCAGTTTGGAAGACGTCCAAAAAGCTATACATAAGACGCTAAGTTGGAAATCTCCAGGGCTAGACAATATCCAAAATTTCTGGCTGAAGAAATTTAGTGCGATCCATCAACAATTGGCGAAGTGCTATACAGTTCTGCTAGAAAATCCAGAGCAGGTACCATCTTTTATGACTAGTGGAGTTACATACCTACTGCCGAAAACAAAACATTATAGCGCAGATCCTTCTCGATACCGCCCCATTACATGTCTCCCCACAATATATAAGATCCTCACATCAATACTAACAGAAAAAGTATATCATCACTTGGAAATCAACCAGCTACTTGACGAAGAGCAAAAGGGATGCCGGAGAAAGTCCCAAGGCTGCAAAGAGCAGTTGGTAATCGATTCCATAATAACAAACATGGCCAAAAAGAAAAAACAATCGCTCTTCACTGCATACATCGACTACCAGAAGGCTTTTGACAGTATACCTCACACCTGGCTGATAGAAGTGCTTCAGATATACAAAATCGAGGGTCACATCATCAACCTTTTAACACATGCTATGACCTCCTGGCAAACCCAGCTAACGCTAAACACACCATCAGGTATCATTAATGCCGGTAAAATACAAATAAAGAGAGGGATATTCCAAGGCGATGCTCTCAGTCCCCTTTGGTTCTGTCTGGCCCTTAAACCGTTAACAACAATGCTGAACAACCTGAATAAGGGATACAACATAGGAAACCCCCATACACAGATTAGCCATCTATGGTATATGGATGACTTAAAATTATTTGCAGGAAAGAAAGAACATCTTCACTCTCTCCTAGACTGTGTAGGTAAATTTAGTTCCGACATTCAGATGAAATTTGGGTTGGACAAATGCAAGATCAGTTGTATGAATAAAGGAAGGTGGACAGAACACATTGGCTACGAAGTGAGCGACGATCAGGGGTTCATAATGGGCATGGAAGAGACTGATAGATACAAATATCTAGGATATCTACAGGCCAGGGGCATTGACCATAAAACAGCAAAAACTGACGCTACAACTACTTACATTAAGCGAGTAAAAGCTGTACTAAAATCCAAGTTGTCAGCAAGGAACATGGCAAGAGCTGTGAACTCGTACGCAACCTCCGTACTTACCTACAGCTTCGGGGTCTTAAACTGGACGGACTCAGAGTTGGAAGCTCTTGACGTGCGAACCAGAAAGGAGTTCTATAGACACAGAGCACATCACATCCACAGTGCCGTTGAAAGGTTCCATCTACCGAGAAGTCAAGGAGGGCGAGGCATCCCCAGTCTGAAGGAGAGACACTATACACAAATAAATAAACTTAGGGAATATTTCACAGAAAAAGCCAACACCAGCTCAAAACATCAAGCCATAATCCAAGAAGATAAGAATCTGACTCCGCTGCGGTTAGCCAACAAAGAGTATGACCCCATAACTAAATTTCCTAGTCTGATAGCTTTAAAAGACCAATGGAAAGCCAAGCCTCTTCACGGACGGTATGTGTCAATGCTAGAAGATGATGAAATAGACAAACCAGCATCACAAGCCTGGCTCCGAACAGGAAATCTGTTTGTTGAAACTGAAGGGTTTATCGCCGCAATACAGGACCAAGTAGTACCAACACGAGTATATCGTAGGAGAATAATTAAGGAAAATATGGAAAACAGCAAGTGTCGCATGTGTAATGGCAAAGATGAAAATATAGACCATATAATGTCCGGATGTCCAGTACTAGCTCCCAAATCATATTTAGACAGACACAACCGAGCAGCAAAAATACTCCATCAAGAACTTCGAGTGAAACACATGAACTTTAAAGATACTGTACCTTACTACCTGTATGAGCCGCCTGCTATATGCGAAGATGAAGAAGTTAGACTCTACTGGAACCGTCAAATAATAACTGACAAACCTACACCAAACAACATCCCTGACATTGTGCTAACGCGGAAGAAGGAAAAAACAACATACATAATAGACATCTCGGTACCACTGCCTACAAATCTGACAAAAGTGCATGCAGAAAAAGTAGGGAAATACTTACCTCTGGCAGACGAAATAAAGGCTATGTGGAAAATGGAAAATGTGAGGATAGTCCCGATAATCATCGGTGCAACCGGTGAAATACCTAAGAAACTGCATGACAGCTTAAATATTCTACAAGTGGAACCAGCATTATACATACCTATGCAAAAATCCATCCTGCTCGATACGTGCAGTATAGTAAGAAGGGTACTCGGCGAAGGTACAACTAACCGCGAGTCTGAAAGAACGCAGGAGTAATTACCAACGTTCACCTGCTACGATCATCATATGTCCTTGCTCCCAGGAGTCGCATATATGATATACACCTGCATGAAGCATGCAGTGACACAGGGATAATAATAATAATAATAATAATAATAATAATAATAATAATAATAATAATAATAATAATAATAATAATAATAATAATAATAATAATAATAATAATAATAATAATAATAATAATAATAATAATAATAATAATAATAATAATAATAATAATAATAATAATAATAATAATAATAATAATAATAATAACTATGACCCCTCTGTGGAAGTACAAACAGTGCACGATCTAAAATCAAAGTGGAGAAGCAAACCACTACACGGACGGTACCTCAATAATATCGAAAGCAGAGCAATAGACACCGAGGCATCCACAGCCTACCTGCGAACAGGAAATTTATTCTTGGAAACTGAAGGGTTCATTGCCGCCTTGCAAGATCAAGTAGTCCCAACTAAAATCTACAGGAGGAATATTCTTAAAGAACGGGTAGAGAACGCGAAGTGTCGTATTTGTGGTGAAAAAGATGAATACCTTGATCACATTCTATCAGGTTGCACTGTACTTGCACCAAAAGCATACCTAGATAGACACAACAGAGTAGCAGGGATCATCCATCAAAACCTGCGTGTGGAGCACATGAATCTCACAGAAACGACTCCATATTACCTATATGAGCCGCCACCAGTTTGCGAAGATGAAAATGTGCGCCTCTACTGGAACAGGCCAATATTAACTGACAGAACGATACCCAACAATATTCCGGACCTAGTATTGACACTCAAAAATGAAAAGAAGGCATATATAATCGATATTGCCGTTCCACTACCTGCCAACATATTGAAGACGCAAGCGGAAAAAATCAACAAATATATGCCGCTGGCAGATGAGATTAAAAAGATGTGGAAAATGGATAGCGTCACTATAGTACCCATAGTCCTAGGAGCGACTGGAGAAATACCACACAAATTACACGAAGGCCTAAACTTACTAAAACTACAAAAGAGCCTATACCTAGCAATACAAAAATCGGTGCTATTGGATACGTGCAGCATAGTGAGACGAGTACTTGGCCAATAAGTATAGAGGCGTTTTTAACGCATGCAAAAAGTGGAGCATCTTGTCTACGGACCGATGTAAACTGCTTACAAACCAGAGCAATCTGAGAAAAAGGGAAAATAATAATAATAATAATAATAATAATAATAATAATAATAATAATAATACACCTCTCACTACTAATTTAATAACAACGGAATATCGAAAGATTGATAAATACCAAAACCTGGCCGTCGAAATTAAGTGTAATTGGAAGCTAAAAAATATCAGCATAATCCCATTAGTCATCTCAGTGGAAGGAGTAGTTTCGACTAGGCTCCCAAGTTACTTGGAAAAATTACAGTTACCCCAACACAT
This sequence comes from Stenurella melanura, assembly GCA_963583905.1. Taxonomy (NCBI): domain Eukaryota; kingdom Metazoa; phylum Arthropoda; class Insecta; order Coleoptera; family Cerambycidae; genus Stenurella; species Stenurella melanura. The sequence goes on from OY757314.1 coordinate 88,249,718, forward strand.
CAGTAAGATTATGCAGAAAGCAACTATATTACAGACCTGCCATCTGGTCCGAAAATTCTTCACCATAGGATAAAGTGAATTCTTTCCCTAGTGTGAATGCAACCAACTGAAAAGAGAGTTGTGACATTTTTGAATAATAATAATAATAATAATAATAATAATAATAATAATAATAATAATAATAATAATAATAATAATAATAATAATAATAATAATAATAATAATAATAATAATAATAATAATAATAATAATAATAATAATAATAATAATAATAATAATAATAATAATAATAATAATAATAATAATAATAATAATAATAATAATAATAATAATAATAATAATAATAATAATAATAATAATAATAATAATAATAATAATAATAATAATAATAATAATAATAATAATAATAATAATAATAATAATAATAATAATAATAATAATAATAATAATAATAAAGAACCACGCTTACAAAGCACAGGAAGCACCACCCGCGCAGTAACACAGCGCGCCTTACGCTTCCGCGCGCAGAGGGAGGAAGGGGAATCAGTGACATTCGTAACCTGCACAACAGTCAGGTCAAAGCTCTAAGAACATACTTCCATCAAAGAAAGCATGACTCCAGTCTTCACGCAAGCATTTGTCTGGCAGACAATTCCTACACACCTCTCAACCTCAATAACACCGACCATCAGGTAAACGAAATCGTCCAAACAAACGGGGAAAAGATACAAGAGTGGAAAAGTATGGCTCTGCATGGTAGACATCCGCATGATCTTGATCGCAATGAGGTCGACAAAAGTGCGTCGAACGCGTGGTTAATATGCGGTCATCTATTTCCAGAGACAGAAGCATTTCTCCTCGCGATCCAGGACCAAGTAATTGATACTAAAAACTATCAAAAACACATAATTAAAAACGCACACGTAACAGACGACAGATGTAGAAAATGTCATGAGAAGCCCGAGACCATTCAGCATATAGTGGGAGCATGCAGTAGACTTTCACAGACTGACTATCTTCATCGACACAACCAGGTAGCCAACATAATCCACCAAGAGTTGGCTAACCATAGCAGTCTCTTAACGGAACAAGTGCCATATTACAAATACACTCCAGAAGCAGTATTGGAAAGTGCAGATTTCAAATTATACTACGACCGCACAATAACAACTGATAAGACCGTGCACTGCAATAGACCAGACATCACATTCTTGGATAAGAGACACAAAACTGCATTTTTAATCGACATAGCTTGCCCTAACACCCACAATCTGCAAAACACAATCGACGAGAAGATGCAGAAATACACGGAGCTAAAATTTGAAATTAAGCGAATCTGGAAGTTAGACAAGGTACAAATTCTGCCAATAGTAATCTCGACCACCGGAATCATACCGTCAGGCCTACGAAATAACATCAAAGCCCTAGGACTGGACTCCAATCTGTTCAAAGTAATGCAGAAAGCCGTCATTCTGAACACCACACGCATCACCCGCAAATTCTTAGAGGATTGAAGATGTTTTGGCTCAGGCCCGCACTTCTTTCCAATACCAGCATAAAAACGCTGAGAGAATTGAAATAAAAAATAATAATAATAATAATAATAATAATAATAATGTAACATATTTTGATACCTAAATATTAAAACATGTTATTCCGTTGCGAACGACAGCCGATTTTTGGTGGAGAGCATAGGCCGTGGGTTAGGATTGTGTGTGGACACTCAAGAGGGCGCCACCGGCTGTATATTACGTAATAAGATTTGAATAATTTTGCCAGCTCGGAACAAAATTAAGTCACTAGCAACCATGCGATGGAATTCTCAAAATATATCTGTGATGTCAAAACTCTACTTTATTCTATTAAATCTCAAATTTAAGCAAATATCAGGAGTATCAGTGCAAATAATAAGAACATGTAGACATTAGACATTTATTAGAACACACGTGAGACATACAACAATAAAAAGAATAAAAAACTTTACCTAATTGTGGTTTATGCGTATTAAAAATATTCTGTGCCGTTGATAAAAACTTGATTTGAATTCAAACTCAAATCTTTGACTGAGACTTTCTTGCAACTACGAGTTTGCCAATATACAACAACTATGAGTTATAACTTACAACCATGAATTAAAGATTTACCATGAATTAAAGATTTACCATGAATTAAGTATTATATGCGTGACACAATAGTAGGTGAATTAACATCTCACGGTACCATGGGTGTTTTACAGCAAAACTCTTAAATATATTATCATTCTATACACGTAACTTAGAGCTTGATTTATAGTTGCAAGATTGTGTTATTACTTACTTCAACATATGAACTAAAACCACTGAATTAAACTATAATATTTTCTTTAGAATATTTAACTAAAATGAACAAAAAAACCTGGTTAAGGCCTTGGCATTTCCTGTGACGACTGCAGTGTGACTTGTTACCATTTCTCTCGACGTTGGCTGCAACTGCAGTTCCGTGTTGCATCAAGTTGCTACCTGAATCTCCGGGAGACTGCTGCGAACGACTCTGCCAGTCCTAAACTTCTCAAAGTGTCAGCGTAACCCAAAACCAAATATCTGAGTAATAGACTTCCTCCTATTACTCCTCCAACTACTGGGTCCCCTTACACAACCAAAATTACAGCACCAAACCTGTGCTCATCCCAAATGTAAGCCTCTCCAAACATAACTTATTCTCAAAGGGCCAGTCCCTCCAAACATACACTTGTACCAAAGATATGCTTATACCAAACATGGGCTTATACCAAACATGGGCTTATACCAAACACTCTGTAATAATTACAATAAATAAGAACTAAATAAAACATCAACTAAGTAAAATAAAAAGCCTACCTCCTATGGAGAGTATTGTATAACCTTCACGAAACACGTGGCGATCAGATTTATGGCAACCGACAAAACTCCTTCCTTCACAGCAAGGCGGTGAGGACCATTGGGTACATCAATCAAATCCCTTTTCAGTGCAAACGATGTAAAACCCAAAAATTCCACACAAAATCGGAACCGCCGCTGTTCACTCGTCGCTGTCTCAAAGATCAATCCTCGACGGAAAATCCGCTTGACAATTCACCATGTTCTTAGTGTTGCCAACTTGAGCATCTAGAGAACTCTTTCTCTGGCCAATAAAAATGCGCCAACAAAAAGGACTTGTAATTTTAAGACTGAATTACACCATTGTGTAATATCCCAACAACAGAATACGTGAGTAACACCTCTAACTTAAAATATTATACACAAAAGAAAGCACGCTTTCTTTCCCTGTTAAGAATTTCAGATATGCAACCCACTATGCCCCTTGAAGTACGAGTGGTTGCCTATCAAACAAACGAATTAATGGGTTAATTTACTGTATTGAAACTGAAATTATTAATGTAGATTTTTCAAATGCTACACCACCCCCTTCCAAAAATAAAAAAGAAAAAATCTTAACCAAAAAAAACTTAAAACTCAAAAAGAGATTCTTTTCTTTTTAACGTTACATCTGCCAGTGACCACAGGTGTTACAACGGAAAGCTCAAATGACATGAATTGCTAGGATACTTTGGTAACTGCGTGTACCACACGTCCACAAGGAATCAAAATTAGTGAAAGTCATAATCGGTAAAATCATAATCGGGAAAATCTTATCCAAGGGAAACTCAAAATCACGAGACTATAACAAACTGATCAGATGAACACTACACAACAATACAAATCAATATGATCTCATAATCAAAAGATCTATCTACAAAACACAAATTAAGACTCAAACTCCCAATTTGAAGCCTGATGTAAGCCATCTTAGCCCACCGAAATTTCAGAATTCGAACCAAAGTGAGCCTTTAGGTCCTTGACGTGCCATTCACCAGCGTCAGTTCCATCAACATTGGTGAGGGCATACACTACACGCGAAACTTTCTTACGTACCCTACACAGTACATACTTAGGAGCTAACTTCCTAGAAAACCCAATCGCCGCGTCCGAGAGAACTTTATTTTTGCGCCAAACAAGGTCGCCTTCCTTAAACGAAACGTCTCTCTTACGGAGATTGTAAACTCTACTATTGCGCTGATACGCAACATGAAGTCTTTTACGAACTTCCTTAAAAACATCTACAAGGCACTTCAACTCTGAAGCATAGCCTTGCCTATCACCTGGCGATATCTCAACATCGTCAGTGGAGACTACTTCTCCATAATAATTTCCTGAAATAGGAACATGTCTACCAAAATTCAAAAAAGACGGGGTGAACCCTGTCACCTCATGCCTTGCAGTGTTAATAGCCTGCCTAATCTTATGAATTTCTTTGTCCCAATTCTTGTGCTCTTTTATGTAGCACCTAATGGCAGTACCAACTGTCTTGTTGTTGCGCTCAACAAAATTGCACTGTGGAGAATAACGTGCACTGAACCAAATCTTTTGTACCTGATACTCTTTTGCCAGTTTCTTAAACTCAGAGCCTGCAAACTGTTTTCCATTATCACACAAAATGAACTGAGGTACACCAAAGACAAGAAAAACTTCATTCTCCATAAACTTAACCACGTTTTGAGCGGTAGCCTTACGCATAGGACAAACTAATGTGTACTTGGTGAACCAGTCACCTACCACAAGTAAATGAGTGTTTCCCCTCGAAGATCGTGGGAATGGGCCCATAATATCAACAGACACTATCTGCCAAGGATAACTTGCAGATTTTTCGCCACCCATAAGTCCCATCCTAGCCGTGTTTGCTATCTTCTGAGAAGCACAAACTTGACACTTTCGAACATACTTCATGACGTCCTGGCGCATTTTTGGCCAGTAATAATGTTCTTGCAGACGAGCCAATGTCTTGAAGAACCCAAAATGTGCACAAACTGCAGGATCATGGCATGAACTCATGATTTGCTGCCTTTGTCCCTTCGGAACAAGTAACTTCCACTCTGTAAGATTTGTCTGCACCGATACACGAGATGGAATGAGCTTATAGACTAAACCATTTACTACCTTCCATTGAGGATAACGTTTTGGAAAAGAAGAAATATTTTCACGCATAGATCGATACCAATCATCCAAATTTTCCAAGGAAATTTCTAACAAAAGAACTTCCGGTTCGGCCGGAGGAATGCGAGATAGTGCATCTGGAACTACATTGCAAGAACCTTTTCGATGAACCATATCAAAAGTATGTTGGCGCAGTCGAACTGCCCAACGTGCCAATTTTCCCGTCGGATTCTTTAAGTTGTTCAACCATAGCAGCGAATGATGATCAGTGACCACTGTGAATCGAGTTCCTTCGACATAAGGCCTGAATTTCTCGGTACAAAACAAAACACTCAAACATTCTCGCTGTGTCACTGAATAGTTTCTCTCCGCTCGAGACAACGATCTGCTTGCATAAGCAATAACTCTTTCCTCACCATCCAAAAATTGTGTCAGAACACCACCTATCCCCGTATCACTCGCATCACTCTGAATCGTGAAAGGTTTAGAGAAATCAGGTTGCGACAATATAGGGGCGGAAACCAATGCTTCCTTGATTTTTAGAAAAGATGTTTCTGCTTCTGCAGACCATGAGATAGGCTGTTTCTTCTTCTTTCCCTTCGTGAGATCACTCAAGGGAGCTACCAAGGTAGAAAAGTTGCTTATGAATCTCCTGTACCATGAACAAAGACCAAGAAATCTTTTGACTTCTGTCACATTCGTAGGACGAGGGTAGTTCACCATAGAAGAAACCTTATCAGGATCTGTACTTAGACCATTTGAACCCACGACAAAACCTAGAAATTTCAAGGACGTCTTGAAAAATTCGCACTTTTTCAGATTAATAGTGAGATTGGCCTCTTTCAAAAGGTCTCTCACTTCTGAAAGCAACTGAACATGTTCCTCAAAGGTGGAACTCGTAATGATCACATCATCCAAGTATGCAAAGATCTTAGGCTCATACTTGGGACCGAAGATTGCGTCAACCAATCTTTGCTGTGTTTGACTAGCATTACACAAACCAAATGGCATGACCGTAAAATGAAATAGACCTCTACCAGCTACACTAAATGCTGTCTTTTCCTTGGATGACTCATCCAATGGAATTTGCCAAAAAGCTTTCCTCAAGTCTATTGACGAGATGTACTTAGCATCACGCAGCAGATTAAGTATTCTGTCGATATTCGGCAGAGGGTAGGAATCATGCTTGGTTATCTCGTTGAGAGGACGACCATCAAAACAAAAACGATACTCTCCACAACTCTTTTTGACCAGGAGCACAGGAGAGCTCCAAGGGCTGTGAGAAGGTTCCACAACACCTAACTTAAGCATGTCATCCAACTCAGAATTTAATATTTTCATCATGTACGGAGACATGTGATACTGTTTCTTCTTAAATGGCTTAGCATCTCCAGTGTCAATTGTTAAAGTTATTTTGTTAGTGCGCCCCAATGTGGTCTCACTACTAACTTCCTCAAAAGATTTAATAACTTCATCAGCTTTTCTCCGCTGATGAACACTAAGCTCCTCAAGTGTCATCAAATCATAAACCTTGTCAACATTTCCCGAACTTTGAGTTAACTCAACATTAGCATGACCCAATGTGCTTTGCACATACCAGTGGTCTGCTTTGAAATCTACCATAATTTCAAACTGCTTCGCAAAGTCGCTACCAAAAATAAAAGACTGAGGCAAAGAAGGCACTACTAAAGCTTTCACAACTTGACAGACATTTCCTATACATATGGGCAAATCAACTAAACCTGTTACTGTTTGCTGACTCCCATTCGCAACAAACACACTTTGAGTATGAGACGGATTAATCTCTAAATTCAATTGTCTCAATAACTCAAGGCCACCTGAACCTATAATAGAAGCATTTGCTCCCGAATCAAGCAGAGCCACTATGTCCCTACCATATAATTTTACAGAAACGTAAGGCCTGTTATCAGTACCTTTCTTAACAAACAATGGTGCAGCTTGCCCATGCAAGTCTGTCTTACCCGAAAACTTATGAAAATTCCTAACATATGAGAGCCAAGACTGCCACTCTCTTTTACTAAAATACGAAACTTTTCGTTTGGCCAACTCACTGGGAACAGTGTGGCGGCCAGAACACACCTCCCTCACTGGTTTTTTGGAACACTTCTTGCAATCAGCTAACCTAACATTAGGCGTACCACAACGAAAACAAAAGATTTTCCTCCTAGCTTTGCAAGACGAAAAAGTGTGGTTGGGCTTACCACAATTCCAACAAATTTTTCTACTACGAGCCTGTGCTGAAGTACTGGGATTACTGACGCTAATCCCGTTTCCTGAAGTACTTGCGACTACCTGATCTACTTTGGCAACAACCTGTTCAACCTTAGGAGTCGTACTCCCTACATGACCAAAATGACTATTACTCCTTACATTCTGTTTGGCATTACACGAACAACAACATCGACTAACTGAAGGTGAGTCTTCAACCGACAAGTTAGAAATCTGCGGTACATAACTATGCCTAGACTTTAAGTAAGCAGCTTCCTCTAATTTTTTGCATAAACCAAACAATTTAGCAACTGTATCTGCCTCACATAAAGCTAATTGACCTAAATATTCCGGTAATAAATTATTCCGAATGTGCTTAACTTTCGTGACTTCACTAGGAGCATGACTAAGTCGACTATACAAATTTTCCATTTGCGCAAAGAATATGGTTACCTTTTCATGCTTCTTTTGCTTACGACTTTTAATTTGTTCCCAAATTTCATCTTCCGCGTTGGGTGGTAAAAAGTCTTTCTTTATCAAAGAAACTAAAGAGGCCCAACTATCTACACTAGTCTTAATGCTGCGATACCAAACAAAAGCATCTCCCACAAAAAGTTCTACCGCGGCATTGAATAGTTCTTGTTCATCAACCTTACGCGCCTGCGCTAACTCATTAACACGCTCAATGAAAGAATAAACACTCTTAGGATCCCCATTAAATTTTACTCCCCACTGAGAAATTGGAATAGTTTTGCTCGCGCACGTCACTACAGGAGTGGGCACGTGAACAACCTGACTGTGCACAGTTTGATTCAAGTCATCATTCGGAACCATAGCTGTTACTCGTTCATGTAAATCGGCCTCTAATTCTATACACGTTGCATAGGATTCATTTCTAAAAGTGTTTGCGGCTTCCGCGTCATTGCCTTCTACAATAATGCGTTGAACACGACCGGTAACATGAGCAATACGAGACTTTATTCTCTTAAACAAAGAATCAGAGGAAGTGCCTTCGAAATCAGCAATTAAACTTTTGATCGAATCTAATGTAGCATTTACAGCTAGCTGCTCAGTATTGAAATCAAGTTCATAAGTATCTGAATTGATAAGACGACCCGGCCTATCACGTTCTTTTTCCAACAATCTATTTAAAATTTTCCTCTTATCTTGTTGATTTCTATTGGAATAAACATTTCTGATGTTCAACTCATATTCCAACTCTTCAAGCAATAAATGATTAGATTTAAAAGTATCTTCCATGATCAAAAAAAATTTAAAAGTGCAAACTTCTAACTAAATTAAACGTTAATGTAAAGAGCAATAACAATCACAAATGCAGGTAGTAAACAAACACACAAGTCCGCTGCTTAAAATAGCAAAATGTTCCAAAAACTCTAAGTCCCAACACTTACTTACTTACTTACTACACCCTGTATAGTAAAATATACAATTGCTATTAAATGCAGCAAACACCAGACTTAAAACTGCAGTGAGAATTATCATCAATAAATTCAATCACAAATTTTGGAAATATTCTTTTCCACCCTGTATATCGATTTAATAATTCCCCTCAAAATTTGAAATATTTTCTAACACTATGCAGTTTTAATTTTTCAACCAGTACTTCTCCGGAAAATGTAGTCTATTTTTTAAAAGTGGCAACGTCGCAAATCAATCGCCGGAGTCTAAAGAAATGCCAGTGTTTTATTGTGCATCTCACAAAAACTTTATCAATAGGAATCGTATTCCTGCATGAAATAAAATAGAAATGCTAATGTCTACACACGTTCCTGATATCTGATTAAAATTAAATTAATTACTACTAAATTACTCAAACATAAACCAAAAATTTGTGTCCACACTCGGCTCTTATTAAAATATGAAACTTTATTACTCTAAGTGTACTTTTGGTGTAACAATCGAGGCTCCACGTTGTTGCGTCACTTTTGGAGTAGCAATCGGGCCTCCACGTTGTAGCGCCACTTTTGGTGTAACATATTTTGATACCTAAATATTAAAACATGTTATTCCGTTGCGAACGACAGCCGATTTTTGGTGGAGAGCATAGGCCGTGGGTTAGGATTGTGTGTGGACACTCAAGAGGGCGCCACCGGCTGTATATTACGTAATAAGATTTGAATAATTTTGCCAGCTCGGAACAAAATTAAGTCACTAGCAACCATGCGATGGAATTCTCAAAATATATCTGTGATGTCAAAACTCTACTTTATTCTATTAAATCTCAAATTTAAGCAAATATCAGGAGTATCAGTGCAAATAATAAGAACATGTAGACATTAGACATTTATTAGAACACACGTGAGACATACAACAATAAAAAGAATAAAAAACTTTACCTAATTGTGGTTTATGCGTATTAAAAATATTCTGTGCCGTTGATAAAAACTTGATTTGAATTCAAACTCAAATCTTTGACTGAGACTTTCTTGCAACTACGAGTTTGCCAATATACAACAACTATGAGTTATAACTTACAACCATGAATTAAAGATTTACCATGAATTAAAGATTTACCATGAATTAAGTATTATATGCGTGACACAATAGTAGGTGAATTAACATCTCACGGTACCATGGGTGTTTTACAGCAAAACTCTTAAATATATTATCATTCTATACACGTAACTTAGAGCTTGATTTATAGTTGCAAGATTGTGTTATTACTTACTTCAACATATGAACTAAAACCACTGAATTAAACTATAATATTTTCTTTAGAATATTTAACTAAAATGAACAAAAAAACCTGGTTAAGGCCTTGGCATTTCCTGTGACGACTGCAGTGTGACTTGTTACCATTTCTCTCGACGTTGGCTGCAACTGCAGTTCCGTGTTGCATCAAGTTGCTACCTGAATCTCCGGGAGACTGCTGCGAACGACTCTGCCAGTCCTAAACTTCTCAAAGTGTCAGCGTAACCCAAAACCAAATATCTGAGTAATAGACTTCCTCCTATTACTCCTCCAACTACTGGGTCCCCTTACACAACCAAAATTACAGCACCAAACCTGTGCTCATCCCAAATGTAAGCCTCTCCAAACATAACTTATTCTCAAAGGGCCAGTCCCTCCAAACATACACTTGTACCAAAGATATGCTTATACCAAACATGGGCTTATACCAAACATGGGCTTATACCAAACACTCTGTAATAATTACAATAAATAAGAACTAAATAAAACATCAACTAAGTAAAATAAAAAGCCTACCTCCTATGGAGAGTATTGTATAACCTTCACGAAACACGTGGCGATCAGATTTATGGCAACCGACAAAACTCCTTCCTTCACAGCAAGGCGGTGAGGACCATTGGGTACATCAATCAAATCCCTTTTCAGTGCAAACGATGTAAAACCCAAAAATTCCACACAAAATCGGAACCGCCGCTGTTCACTCGTCGCTGTCTCAAAGATCAATCCTCGACGGAAAATCCGCTTGACAATTCACCATGTTCTTAGTGTTGCCAACTTGAGCATCTAGAGAACTCTTTCTCTGGCCAATAAAAATGCGCCAACAAAAAGGACTTGTAATTTTAAGACTGAATTACACCATTGTGTAATATCCCAACAACAGAATACGTGAGTAACACCTCTAACTTAAAATATTATACACAAAAGAAAGCACGCTTTCTTTCCCTGTTAAGAATTTCAGATATGCAACCCACTATGCCCCTTGAAGTACGAGTGGTTGCCTATCAAACAAACGAATTAATGGGTTAATTTACTGTATTGAAACTGAAATTATTAATGTAGATTTTTCAAATGCTACAATAATAATAATAATAATAATAATAATAATAATAATAATAATAATAATAATAATAATAATAATAATAATAATAATAATAATAATAATAATAATAATAATAATAATAATAATAATAATAATAATAATAATAATAATAATAATAATAATAATAATAATAATAATAATAATAATAATAATAATAATAATAATAATAATAATAATAATAATAATAATAATAATAATAATAATAATAATAATAATAATAATAATAATAAAAAAAATAATAATAATAATAATAATAATAATAATAATAATAATAATAATAATAATAATAATAATAATAATAATAATAATAATAATAATAATAATAATAATAATAATAATAATAATAATAATAATAATAATAATAATAATAATAATAATAATAATAATAATAATAATAATAATAATAACCCCCGTGGGGGTGCGGGTTAGAATACGCCCCTGGTAGCCACTGCCTGTCGTAAGAGGCGACTAAAGTGGAACCGATACTGAGGTTAGCACCCTCTTTGTCGAGTAGATAGAGCTCCCAAAACAAGAAAGGAAGCCTCGGATGAACGTAGTCGTGGATCAGTGGAGACTGCTGGTTCGCAGACTGAGGATCAGTCTCATGATGGACCCAGTGGAAGTCGCGACACTGACCATCATACTGGACCAACGCGACAATTGCGAAGCACACGGACTAGAACAGCTTCACCTAGTAGGATTGTTTTGGCGGATCAACCGCCGCCAACCACCCTGCAGGGAAGGGTGAGACAGCGGACTAAATGGACGGATGACATGAATGAGTTTATATACCGCCGCTATCTCGTCCTAACAAATATTGAGACAAGTACTTTTGGCTATAGCAAGGAACTCCATGAGCAAACAACCAGACGGTTCCCTGAACTAGCACAGAAAACAGTGCAGAACATCCTGGACCAAAAACGAACTATTCTCACCTCTAACAAAATAGCGCCAGAAATAATGGCCCGCATTAAAGGAGAAGCAGAAAGAGAGTTAGGAATATACAACAATGAACAACAGGAAAATGAACCAGAACATGTGAGAGAAGAAGCAGAAGTGGCTATACAGGAGAATGAAGTAACTTTGATAACACCGAAAACAACCGAGGAGCAACAAATTAAGAACTCCTTCGAAGAAACATATATGGAGTATAACGGCATTCTACCACACATAAGACCTAAAATTCCCAAATTAAAGACCAACAAGACAACAAACAGTATACTGGCAGGAATAAATAACATATTGACTGAAAAATGCAGAGACATCGACAACATAGCAGTACTCCATACACTCGTGTATGTGGGAGCTTTAGCGACAGTCAAGCTACACAAACAAAAAATAGTAGAAAAGGGAAGGAAGCCAACATTGACGAAAGCGAATCCAGTACCACCATGGGAACAACGGCTAAGTAAAAGAATTGAAGATCTGAGAAAAAGCATAGGACAATTAACACAATCTCAAAAAGACACAGCAAGTGAGCGAACCAAAAGGAAGGCACAGGAAATCATAAATAAATACAGAAACACACATAACAACAATGTGCAAGAGATACTGGATCTCCTCAAACAGCGACTAGCTGCAATGGCGAAACGCTTAAGAAGATATAAGGTTAGTAATCAGCGGAGACAAGACAACAACCAGTTCAACAACGACGAACGAGGATTCTACAGGCAACTGGGGAGCAAATACGAACAGCAACAAAACAATGAGTGCCCTGACAGTGAAGCAGTAAGCGAATACTGGAGAAACATATGGTCAGTCCCGAAGGAACACAAGGCAAATGCAAAATGGATAAGAGAAGAAAAGGAGAGAATGACTGATAAGAGGAAAATGAGTAACCACACAATAACAACCAAAGACGTGGAAAAAGCCATTAAGAAAACAAAAAACTGGAAAGCACCAGGGAAAGACAATATACAGAACTACTGGTGGAAGAAATTTAATAGCGTACACGCGAAAATGGCACAACTACTCTCTAGTATACTCCAACATAACGATGAACTACCAGAATTCATGACGCAAGGGATCACCTATCTGCTGCCAAAAACGATACCCACCAGCAAAAACCCCAGCAAATATCGGCCCATTACGTGCTTACCGACGATTTACAAAATATTTACCTCAATCATTGCGGATAAGATCTATCATCACCTGGACAAGAATGATCTTCTGGCCTTTGAACAAAAAGGATGCAAGAGATCTACGAAAGGCTGCAAAGACCAACTGGTTCTCGATGCCATCTTAACCGGACATGCAAAGAAGGAGAGGAAGAATCTATATACAGCATATATAGACTATCAAAAAGCCTTTGACAGCGTCCCACACTCCTGGCTTTCAGAGGTACTGAATATATATAAAATAGATGACAATATAAAAGCAATGCTCGAAAAAGTAATGAGGACGTGGACAACAACACTTACCATTAACGTCAGCAACACACAGACAACAATAGGAGATATACCCATAAAGCGAGGCATTTTCCAGGGGGATGCACTCAGCCCGCTGTGGTTTTGCATGGCCCTTAACCCACTCTCCACTACCTTAAACAACCAAAAAACAGGGGTGCGAATCACAGATAACACCAAACTTACCCATCTCCTGTATATGGACGATATAAAGATCTATGCCGAATCCAACGAAGATCTCAAGAAAATTCTAAAAAATGTGAAAATGATCAGCGACAATATAAATATGGATTTCGGATTAGACAAGTGTCGCATAAATGTAATGGAGAGAGGAAAATGGAAAAGACACGAAGGAATCGAAATAGGTGAAGAGGAACAGCAGATCATGGGAATGGAAAAGGAGGAGTTGTACAAATACCTTGGTTACCAACAAGCAAGAGGTATTGATCAGAAAAAGGCCAAGGAGTTGTTAACAAGAGACCTGGAACAGCGACTAAAATTAATAATGAAAACAAAACTACGGGCCAAAAACATGATTAAAGCCATCAACACCTACGCCGTGCCAGTGCTGACGTATAGCTTTGGAGTAATCACTTGGACGAAAACAGATCTGGAACAACTAAACCGAAAGATACGCACCTTAGGCACGAAGTTCAGAATACACCACCCAAGAAGCTCGGTAGAAAGATTCCACCTCACTCGTGAGCGCGGTGGAAGAGGAATAGCTAATATCATTGAACTTCACAAGCAGCAACTCACAAGCCTCCGAAAATATTTTCAAGATATGTCTAACCATAACCCTGTGTATAGAGATCTAGCAAACAGAGACAAGAAGCTCACACCACTCAATCTGTCGGACAATCAGGTGGTGGAAATGGAAGGCGTAGATTATGTAGGACAATGGCATGCCAAGGAACTCCATGGACGGTACCCTGCAACTCTCAAACAACACCACATTAACGAGAAAGCCTCCTTGGAATGGCTAAAGAGAGGGTACCTGTTTCCAGAAACAGAAGGTTTTGTCGTGGCAATTCAAGATCAGGTGATAGCCACGCGCAACTATCAACGGTATATAATGAAAGAACGAATAGAAACAGATAGGTGTCGAATGTGCGGCGACCAAACTGAGTCCATTGACCACATAATTAGCGCATGCAAGATCCTCGCGCCAACAGATTACACCAAACGACATGATAATGTTGGAAGAGTGATCCATCAGGCATTGCTAGAAAGAGTTATCCCCGGATCTGAAAAGACACCCTATTACAGATACTGCCCGATGTCTGTCATCGACAATCCAAACTTTAAACTGTATTGGAATAGGGAGGTAATAACTGACATACAAATACAACATAACAGACCGGACATTATACTGATGGACAAAGAGCATAAACATACGTATCTATTGGATGTAGCAATACCACTGCCCGCTAACATGGAGAAAAAACGATCAGAAAAGATGAATAAATACTTACCCCTGGCCCATGAAATCAAAGAAATGTGGGAACAGGAAAAAGTCACCATTCTCCCTATTGTCATCGGCGCCACAGGCGAGATATCATACGCCACTTTGGAAAACCTACAAAAACTGCAACTGGATGAGAGCCTGTTCATCGAAATGCAAAAGATAGTGCTGATTGAAACCTGCGGAATTGTTCGAAAAGTATTAAACATCTAAGTCTCGCAAATTAAATCTAAATAATATATACTTACCATCACCATCAAATACTTACCATATCCTTGTACATATGTATCGGAATGGAAGTTTAAACCAAAGCATGGACTTTGTGGAACACGTGAATAATAATAATAATAATAATAATAATAATAATAATAATAATAACGGACCGCACCATCCCAAACAACATACCAGACATAGTACTCACCCTAAAGGAAGAGAAGAAAACTTTCATCATCGATATAGCTGTACCCCTTCCTGCAAATATCAACAAAACACAAACAGAAAAAATAAACAAGTACCTACCGTTAGCTGATGAAATCAAGCGGATGTGGAAGATGGAAACCGTGACGATAGTACCAATCGTGATAGGTGCCACTGGAGAGATACCGAAGAAGTTACACGATAGTATCAATATACTGAGGCTAGATAAGGGACTATACGTGCCTATGCAGAAATCTGTCCTGCTGGACACTTGTAGCATTGTCAGAAGGGTATTGGGAGATTAAGACCGGAAAAGGCTCAACAAACTGATGAGTCCCAAACAGAGCTTAATCCCTTGGTAAGAAATTACCCGGGATAAGTGAATAATACCAGCGTTGTGCTGAGTACTGAGGAATAATAATAATAATAATAATAATAATAATAATAATAATAATAATAATAATAATAATAATAATAATAATAATAATAATAATAATAATAATAATAATAATAATAATAATAATAATAATAATAATAATAATAATAATAATAATAATAATAATAATAATAATAATAATAATAATAATAATAATAATAATAATAATAATAATAATAATAATAATAATAATAATAATAATAATAATAATAATAATAATAATAATAATAATAATAATAATAATAATAATAATAATAATAATAATAATAATAATAATAATAATAATAATAATAATAATAATAATAATAATAATAATAATAATAATAATAATAATAATAATAATAATAATAATAATAATAATAATAATAATAATAATAATAATAGAGAAGAAATACGGGAAATGTGGCGGCAGGAGAAAGTCATTATCGTACCAATCATCCTAGGAGCAACCGGTGAAATCCCCAAAAATCTTGCCCACAATTTAAAATCCATAAACCTAAAAGAACACCTCATTTATAAAATGCAAAAATCAGTCATAATTGATACCTGTAGTATGTGCAGAAGGACGCTGAATACTCACCAGGAACTATAATAATCTCTAAGTGCTTGAAGGCTTTCCGCACTTAAAGAAAATACCGACAAGAGTCGTGAGAACGAAATAATAATAATAATAATAATAATAATAATAATAATAATAATAATAATAATAATAATAATAATAATAATAATAATAATAATAATAATAATAATAATAATAATAATAATAATAATAATAATAATAATAATAATAATAATAATAATAATAATAATAATAATAATAATAATAATAATAATAATAATAATAATAATAATAATAATAATAATAATAATAATAATAATAATAATAATAATAATAATAATAATAATAATAATAATAATAATAATAATAATAATAATAATAATAATAATAATAATAATAATAATAATAATAATAATAATAATAATAATAATAATAATAATAATAATAATAATAATAATAATAATAATAATAATAATAATAATAATAATAATAATAATAATAATAATAATAATAATAATAATAATAATAATAATAATAATAATAATAATAATAATAAAGCAAAAAATTGAGCTGGTCAAGAATAAGCCACTGCATGGACAGTTCCTCAAACACCTCGACAAGACCTATGTGGATAAAGAAACCAGCATAGCATGGCTGCGTAGCTCTGATCTAAAGGCAGAGACCGAGAGCCTAATCATCGCTGCCCAGGACCAAGCACTAAACACAAGGTACCACCAAAGGAAAATTATGGGCATGCGAGTCGATAGCAAGTGTAGAATATGCGGCTCCAAGGAAGAAACTATCAGCCATATCCTATCTGGATGCACTACGCTTGCTGCTACCGAATACATACACCGGCACAACAAGGTAGCTAGCTACATCCACTGGTCAATCTGCAAGGAATTAGGTACTGAAGTGTCAACGAAGTGGTATGAGCACGAACCTCAACCAGTCATCCACACCCAAGACTGCACCGTCATGTGGGATCACAGCATCAGAACAGACCGGACCATCAGCGCCAACCGGCCTGACATCGTGGTCCACAACAGGGCGGAGAGGACATGTCTGCTCATCGACGTCGCCATCCCTGATGACCAAAACATCACGGTCAAGGAAGCTGAGAAGATGTCCAAGTACAAAGATCTACAGATAGAGGTGCAACGGATGTGGAACGTGAAAGCCAAAATCGTGCCACTGATAATGGGAACACTGGGAACCATTAAGAAAGGATTTCACAAACATCTGGAGCAGATCCCGGGAACACCAAGCGCTTACGAAGTGCAGAAGATCGCGCTGTTGGGGTCTGCACATATACTTCGGAAAATAATAACGTAGGAAGGGAGAAGCCTTAGGAATCTTGTTGATTCCCGGCAGCAAACCGACACGTAGTCGAGAAAACACTAAAAATAATAATAATAATAATAATAATAATAATAATAATAATAATAATAATAATAATAATAAGCAGTCATCCCGCGGAAACTGCATGAAAGTATCCTTAAGCTACAGCTGCATCCACTCACCTACATCCAACTCCAGAAGTCAGTTGTCCTCAATACCACAGCAATAGTCCGGTCCCACCTCAACATTCCTTAATAGAATTGATAGTTACTTGTTTGTAAAAACCGTACCTATCACTTTCCGTCGAAAGACGTGCGAAACAAAATAATAATAATAATAATAATAATAATAATAATAATAATAATAATAATAATAATAATAATAATAATAATAATAATAAAACTGCAGTGGAGACAATTCAACATCTCTCAACGGCATGCCCGGTACTTGCTCCCAATGAATATCTAGTCCGACATGACTCAGTAGGGAAAATAGTTCACCAAGCACTGGCGAAAAAATATGGATTGATCGAAAGAGAAACGCCTTACTATAAGTGCAAACCCGAATCAGTTCTGGAAAACGAAAATGCTAAAATCTTGTGGGACATGTCTATGATCACCGATAGACAAGTTGAAGCTAACCGTCCAGATTTAATACTGTTCGATAAGAGGTTACAAACAGCTACTATAATTGATTTTGCCATACCATCAGATGACAATATCTTACGAACAGAAGTTGAAAAGCGAAGAAAATACCAACCACTGGCAACAGAGCTTAAGCATATGTACCGCCTCGACGTAGTCAACATATTGCCAGTAGTCATCTCAGCAAATGGGCTAGTTAGCAAGAGCTGGAAAGATATAATGAAAGACCTAGATCTAAAGAACTTTCATAAGCGAATTATCCAGAAAGCGGCATTGCTCGGAACAGCAAACATAATAAGAAAAGTTCTAGAACTTTGACCATCTCGTTGGTACATGAATGACAGTGCTTATGGCTCAATGAGCCCAGCACTGTTATTAAGAAGCTAAATTTAAAGAAATAAATAATAATAATAATAATAATAATAATAATAATAATAATAATAATAATAATAATAATAATAATAATAATAATAATAATAATAATAATAATAATAATAATAATAATAATAATAATAATAATAATAATAATAATAATAATAATAATAATAATAATAATAATAATAACCCGTTGGGGTTTCCTGTCCTCTAGCGGGCGCGTCCCCAGGTGGCGGATAGGGGAACGCCTCCCAGATATGGGGGGTAGGTGGGAAATCAAATACCACTCGCGGACCAAAACAGGAATAAATCCAGCCGCGTCTGTGCCCGCAGCGGGCGGCGAGCTGGTCGGCGTCTGTTTCCCATGTTAGGGGCGGCCGTGTAAAGGCTGTCGGAGGCCTGCACGCAAGAGCTTATCTTGCACCCCACACCTATTTTTATGGAGGATAATAATTATAATATTAATAGTAATGAGGGCGGTAGGGTTCTGCGGACGAGAACCCTTCGGAACCGTCGGGAGGATTCGTCCGGGGTTGGAGAGCCTGGAGCAAGTGGCAGCTCCCAACCTTCTGGTCCCACAAGAACGATAGCAGAACAACAATCATCGCCAAGTGCGGCGCCTGCTGAAAGTGTTTCCCTATACTACCTGAGACCACCCAGGCGGGAAGGAAACGGATACGTATGAAATGGACATTGGAAATAAACACATTCATCATGCGTACGTTTTACAAAATAACAAAACTAGAAACAGATCAGACGGCATACAGGGACGAATTGCATAGACTATTCACAATACAATACCCTGATATCCCAGTCACGGCCCAACGAATATCGGATCAAAAAAGAGTTATTATCAGGAATAGATTGATCCCGGAGAACATACTCGCACAACTAAAACAAGAAATTGCAGAGGAGTTGCAGCTAACGGAGGCACAGACAAATACAGAAGGCAATCTGGAAGAGGCCACAGATACCATAGAAGATGTAACAGACAACGATATACCTGAACGGATACCATTGGCAGATACAGAAAGGGACAGTGTCAACGAAACATTGCTGCTTCACATCCGGAAAACGTTCGATACCGTACTAGCGAAATACCTAGGAACTGATGCATCAACTCGACCATATATCCCGAAGCAGGTCACTTCTATTAAATTGGCAAAAACTGTAGATATAATCAATCAACACATTCTTCCCGAAAAGAGTTACCTGCTTGACTCATTTGAAGACCTTCATGCCATCATATATTGCGCTGCTCACACCGCAGCGCTTATCAACGGGTCAAAAATTAGTAACCCTTCCTATGGGAAAAATACTCCACCACCGAATAAACCCTTGCCAGGTTGGCAAAGGAGACTAGAACACCGAATCGAATCCCTACGAGCAGACATAGCCAGGTTAATTGAATACTGCCGAAATAAACCTAGCAAAAAACTAACGACTAAAGCCAAGAAAATTATGGAGAAACATAAAGTCCATGGCAAATATGACAAGACCAACCAGCAAGTCAAAGAGGTTATCGATACTATGAAGCAAAAACTCAAGGTCTACAGAGCTAGATTGGACAGATACATGAAGGGAATGAGACGCAGGGAGCAAAATACGCTTTTTGGGAAAGATGAACGGAAATTTTATCGAAAACTGAGAGCCGGAAACAGCAGAGATGATGGAGAGGCCACGGAGTTACCAACTAGTGTACAAATACATACACTCTGGTCGTCAGTTTGGTCAGACGCCACTGAATACAACAGTCGAGCCAGCTGGATGCGTGAGGAAGAAGACCATGCTAGTGGAATCGAGCAAATGCCACACCCAGAAATTACCACAGAGTTACTTCAGAGCATCACAAAAAACCTGCACAATTGGAAAGGCACAGGCAGTGACAACATACATAATTACTGGTACAAGAAATTCACGTTTCTCCACCCCTTCATAGTGAAACACTTCAACGAGTTCGTAATGCATCCAGCTAAGATCCCACAGTTTCTCACTCAAGGAAAAACATATTTGCTTCCAAAAGGCAACATCACTAATAACCCAGCGAAGTACCGACCAATCACTTGCCTTCAAACAATGTACAAACTACTAACATCATGCCTCACAAAGTTGCTCACAGAACACACGGACAAATACAACATTCTAACTGAAGAGCAAAAAGGATGCAGGAAGGGCTCGAAAGGCTGCAAGGAGCAACTAATAATAGACTCTGTCGTACTCAAACAGGTTCAAAAAAAGAATAGAAATCTATCGTGCTGCTATATTGATTATCAAAAAGCCTTTGACTCAGTTCCGCATTCATGGCTAATCCAGGTGTTAAAGTTATACAAAGTCCACCCAGTTCTAATAACACTTCTTCAACAACTAATGAACCAATGGCGTACTACCATCTCCTTATCTTATGACAGGCACACGGTCAGCACTGAGGAAATCCGTATTAGAAGAGGAATATTCCAGGGAGACTCCTTAAGTCCACTGTGGTTTTGTCTGGCATTGAACCCCCTCTCCAATCTCCTCAAACGGACACAAATAGGATACCGCGTCCAGGATCACAACATCTCGCACTTACTCTACATGGACGATCTAAAGTTGTACGCGTCGTCACCATATAAGCTGCAACAACAGATACAATTAGTAGAAAAATTCTCCACAGATATCAACATGAAATTCGGCCTAGACAAATGTAAAACGATCAACATAAAGAGTGGGTCCACCTTAGAAATGATCGGGTTCACCACCGCAGAAGAACAAGAAATTGAACCAATGGAAGAAAGTGACATGTACAAATATCTTGGAATGCAACAGTCGAGAAGAGTAGAACACAGAACTATAAAGGAAGCACTGATTAGAGATTTTATCTCCAGACTCGAACAAGTATGTAAAACCGACTTAGGCAGCAAGAACCTGGTGAAGGCAATTAACACCTATGCAATACCCGTCTTGACCTACTCATTCGGAGTTATCTCGTGGTGCGACACAGACATCGAGAAAATGCAGCGCAAAATTAGAACCACGCTTACAAAGCACAGGAAGCACCACCCGCGCAGTAACACAGCGCGCCTTACGCTTCCGCGCGCAGAGGGAGGAAGGGGAATCAGTGACATTCGTAACCTGCACAACAGTCAGGTCAAAGCTCTAAGAACATACTTCCATCAAAGAAAGCATGACTCCAGTCTTCACGCAAGCATTTGTCTGGCAGACAATTCCTACACACCTCTCAACCTCAATAACACCGACCATCAGGTAAACGAAATCGTCCAAACAAACGGGGAAAAGATACAAGAGTGGAAAAGTATGGCTCTGCATGGTAGACATCCGCATGATCTTGATCGCAATGAGGTCGACAAAAGTGCGTCGAACGCGTGGTTAATATGCGGTCATCTATTTCCAGAGACAGAAGCATTTCTCCTCGCGATCCAGGACCAAGTAATTGATACTAAAAACTATCAAAAACACATAATTAAAAACGCACACGTAACAGACGACAGATGTAGAAAATGTCATGAGAAGCCCGAGACCATTCAGCATATAGTGGGAGCATGCAGTAGACTTTCACAGACTGACTATCTTCATCGACACAACCAGGTAGCCAACATAATCCACCAAGAGTTGGCTAACCATAGCAGTCTCTTAACGGAACAAGTGCCATATTACAAATACACTCCAGAAGCAGTATTGGAAAGTGCAGATTTCAAATTATACTACGACCGCACAATAACAACTGATAAGACCGTGCACTGCAATAGACCAGACATCACATTCTTGGATAAGAGACACAAAACTGCATTTTTAATCGACATAGCTTGCCCTAACACCCACAATCTGCAAAACACAATCGACGAGAAGATGCAGAAATACACGGAGCTAAAATTTGAAATTAAGCGAATCTGGAAGTTAGACAAGGTACAAATTCTGCCAATAGTAATCTCGACCACCGGAATCATACCGTCAGGCCTACGAAATAACATCAAAGCCCTAGGACTGGACTCCAATCTGTTCAAAGTAATGCAGAAAGCCGTCATTCTGAACACCACACGCATCACCCGCAAATTCTTAGAGGATTGAAGATGTTTTGGCTCAGGCCCGCACTTCTTTCCAATACCAGCATAAAAACGCTGAGAGAATTGAAATAAAAAAAAAAAATAATAATAATAATAATGAAAATGTTACTGATAGTGAAGATCATCAAATAGGAATCAACCAGCCCAGCTCCCAATTAACAACTTTTAAACATATATCGCAGGCAGATGTTGAAAGAATTGTACTGACTGAAAAGATGAAAGATAACTCTATCGATGATATCTACAGATAAAAAAAATGTGCAACTTGGTATGGCAGGGAGTTAGCAAAAATTATAAACAAATCAATATATGAGGGTGAGGTTCCAAAGATATGGAAAGGATCCTATATTAGTACCTATTCCAAAAGTAGTACCTAGTAAAAAGGGTGAAGAACATCGTCCAATCAATATGTTACCAATCAGTGAGAAAGTTTTGGAAATATACATAAAGGATCAATTATTAGATCGTGTAAATTCAAATAATATTTTAATTGAAAATCAATCAGGATTTTGCGATAAACGCTCATGTGAGACATAAATTCAGTTAGTCGTATCAAAGTGGAAAGGGTTACTGGATCATGGTAAGACTGTTATAACTGTTTTTATCGACTTCAAAAAGGCTCTTGAGACCATAAACAGGAATATTTTGATATTAAAACTAAGGCAGTATGGAATAATCGATAATGCTAATGAGTGGCTAATGAGTTATTTAACAGTGCGTTACCAACAAACTCAAATAGGAGACACTATTTCTAGTAAGAGAGTAGTTAAATTAGGAGTGCACCAGGGACCTGTTTTAGGACCGCTACTGTTTATACTTTATGTAAATGTTATAGTGTCATGTTTAGATCAAAATACTGTAATAAATTTATTTGCTGACGATACAGCTATTACAGTGTATGGTAGAAGAGGTGCTGGTTAAAATGCAAGAGGAGATATAAAAGTTAGAAACATGGTTATTATCTAACAGTTTAGAAGAATGAGTAATAATTTATCTATGTATTCAAGAGTGACTGTATATTAAACCGTAATTGCTCCTCATTTCGAATATTGCCCTACTATTCTGTATTATTTAAACGAAACTAAAAAGAATGCTTTACAGAAACATCAGAAACAGAGCTATATGTACTATTCTAAACGTCAATCGATATTCAAGAATTAGTGATATGTTAGACTGTTTACAATTTATGAGTATAAACCAGAGGATGATATACCACAATCTATTATTTATTTTTAAAATGGCCCAAAAGCTGTTGCCTACACATATGTGATTAAATTACTTTTGTGAGAGAGATCCAAAATTATAATACAAGAAATGCTAGTAATATTTACGTTTTAATAGCAAAGAGGACTAGGACACAAAATTCATTGTTCTATTGGGGACTTATTTTATGTAATTCTCTTCCTGCTCATCTTAAAGAGATTAACAATGTTAATATATTTAAAAGAAATATCGCAAATGATGTTAAGACTTGTTTTCAAACTCTCTGTTTATTATGTGTTTGTTTACTACATAAGTATGTATTGTATTTAAATAGTTTTAGTTCATAAGATTTGATTGTCTTTGTATAGCAACAAATGCTAATAAATTCTCTCTCTATCTCTCTCTTGAATAAAAAAGATGTGTTTTATATATGCGTGTGTGTCTAATTCGAATGTGTATATAAGAAACGATCTCGTTTATTATAAACACTAGAACTCTGTTTGAATTAAAATTTTAATTACAAATTAGATAATATTCAACATATCCTGGAACTGTATTTTTACTACCGTGAGAACAAGTAAGGTAATAGGAAATCTATTGACATTGCCCTAGCAATGAATTTTGCATATTTCTGAAAGATGAGAAAATGAATAGGTATTGGTATAAGTACTGGGTGTCCCAACTATATTTAGACAAGCATTATCTGGAAAACGGTGAAACAGAAGGAAACGTTAAATGGAAGACATTCTGTTTAAAAAGTTGCATTTAATCATTTTATTTTCAAATGTACAAGGCGCCTTAAAAAGGTGGAAGGTTGTGCAACTTTACTTTTTGAAATGAAACACCCTGTATATTTTTATATTTTTGGATTATCCCTTTATTTGCGAACACGTTTTATTAACTATAGCTTATACCTGTCATTGACAGTTAACGTTAATCTTGAATCCGTGTTTTCTTAAACTAATAAGGCTGGCCTTGAATATATACAAAAGAAGGAATTATTGACTGTTATTCTGTGTCAGGTTCATTGACAGCTGTAAATTTTAAGACTCTATTTCATTTTCAAATCAGCAATATGCCGTCCCTGTTTAGATCTAATGAATACGTTGATCTGTTACTTATTTATGACGAGTGTAGAAAAAAGTCAGGAGTCGCCAAACATATAATTTTTTTTAATGAGCGCCTCACTACATGATGGCAGCAAGATGGAGCACCACCGCATGATTCGAACATAACACATTTCCTGACTGAGTGATTTACTGGATTGGTATTAGGGACCTATTAAGTGGCCTACACGACCACCAGATATGTTGCCCCTGGATTTTTATAGGGTCATTTAAAACAAGGTTATACACGAGAAACCAAATAATATTAATAATTTAATGAATAAGATACTTAAATATATGGGATTCTTGTACACGAGAATTCTTAAGGAGATATGAGTTATGTTAAATAGAATATGGGCGATAATCTGAGCAGCTTTTATAATAATCATAATAGTTACTGTTTTTTGTATTGTATTATTGCTTATGAGTACATTCATAGAAAAATGTTATCCCAAAAATATAACTGCTAATACCTCAACAATGGTTAATGATTGGAAAATTTGTTCCGAAATAAAAGGGTAATCCAAAATATAAAACTATACAGGATGTTCTGTTTGATTTTCAAAGTGTCTTGTATGTTTGAAATTATAATGATTAAATACATATTTTTAAACAGACCTTCTTATTTAACATTTCTTTCTATATCTCACCATTTCCCAGATAATGATTATCTTAATAGAGCTGGAAAACCATATACATTGAATAGTATTGGTCGCTCTTCTCGATGTCAAGAGATGAGAGTACCATCAAATCTATTATGTAAAGCCTGTATTTTAAGTTATAGTAAACGCAGTTTAATATATTTTACAATCAGTATTGATTTTTTTGGTTGTGCATATGCGGCCCTAACACCTCTTCTTTGCAACAATAAACGGATACTCAGTTTGATGGAGCGTTCAAAGAGGTACTACACTGAGAAAAGACGAGAGCTCTTTTCAAAAATTTCAGAAATACGACTGAAAATTAGGTACTCAATTCAAAATGGGACCGTATGAAAGTTCTTTTCTTCTCGAACTTTTAACTTCAAAGTACATAGGTATCTTCTCCCATGGATGTAAATCAAAATGCTGGTTATTGAAGACAGAA